>CM065392.1:9240000-9315000 GCA_033060915.1 Euryodendron excelsum | reverse complement strand
ACGGGAACTATTCATAAATAGTTCCCGTCCGAAGGGTGAACAGTTACCGTCTGGACGGTTACTGTTTATCGTCCAAACGGATTTCAAACGGGCGTCGAACTGACCGTTCGGACGGTATTTGGACGGTTACTGTTCATCCAGATTGTGTTTTTTACGTCTAAAGCGATGCTTTTTAGGGTTTTTTGTATAGTTTTTGAGGAGTTAGGGTTTTTTTTAGCAAGGGCGGCGGCGGGAGAAGCTCTCTAAGGTTAGTTTTTTTCACTTTTCTTCATTTTTAGCATAGATTTAGCTTATGTTAATGTAGGTATAAAACTTGTAATTTTCTTCCATTGTATTGTATTTTCTTTCACTTTCTTGCATTTTCATTCATTTTCTTTGTAACCAAACATCTTTAATATTCAAGTAAATTTTATATTTAAGTCTCTACATGCTTTCTTTACATTCCTACATGTTTTTTTTATGATGTATTCAAGTAGCTAGAATTTACATTGGGTTTAAATGTGAAAATCACCCAAATAATCCAAGGAATTCATTTGGAGGTATCTCATGGATTAATTGTCATATTTTCTTAGAATTCAAATTTCTAGTAATTAGGTGTGAAATTTTAGAAAACTTAGATTATTGACTAAATTTGGGGATTTTCATCACCCAAATCAATGGTATTAATTTAAGACTCTTGACTAGAAAAATACTTCACAATTGCTTGAAATTCATTCCCAACAATTGATTGAAGATGCCTTAGGAAACCTAGGTTATTGACTATGTTTGGCTAATCAATGCACAAACCACAAATTTAGTATTCACTAAGTTGAATCGATGATATTAACCTTTAATTTCCCATTGAACATGTATCTAATTTCAATTGCTTGAGAATAATTGGTTTTCAAAGCTAAATCCTCCGAATCAAATACAATTAAATATTGTGTTTGATTTGAGTTATAAATTCCATTGGAAACCTTGGATGAAATTAAGTGATTAGATCATTTGAGCCTAATTCCCTTTTAATTGCTTTAATTCTATTTTCCTTTTGCTTTACTTTAATTGTCTAGTGTTAATTGGTTTTATTTTCATTGCAATAGGTTAGTAATTCAAAACCATCATCAAAACTCAAAATATTTTCGGTCCTTTTATTTTCCTTTTTATTTTAGATCTAATTCCCCACATAATTGTAAATCAATCCTAGGTTAGGTTAGTGTGAGTTGAGTGCTAGAGTCTATATTTGGCTAGGTTCCTTGAGAGAGAACGATACCAGATTACCGGTTTATACTTCATCGCAATCCTCGTACTCTTGCGAGATGCTAACTCCATTTGTAGGAATACCGCATTACGGAGACGAGTCAAATGTCCTGATGCTTAACATTATGCCTGGATATTGAATTTGTAGAGAAAAATATAAAAAAGAAAGGGAAAAAAAATAAAAAATTGAATGGGATATAGGTATTTGTCAGCTCTCCTATCCTCCCCCCCCAAAAAAAAAGAAAAAATATTTATACATAATTTTATTTTTCTTTCTCTTGACAAATTCAGTATCTAAACCTACAGTAATTATATCAATCTAAAGAATCTAACTGTTATGTCCTGATCAAGATGAAATATTTGAAAGCATGTGTCTGATTGAGGCTTCTCAAGGCAAGACAATATCTAAAGGTATGACATTCTTGGGTTTCTTGCTGCATTGTAACTAAGGCTTTGCTCAATGCAGTTGGCATATTTTGGGCAAATGCTATGGCTATAAAATAAGAAAGTCGCTTGATTCAACATATTTCCAATGGAAAGTCGCTGGAATTTGCAAAGACTACGAAATAAAAATCCACCGTGCAAATTATTTGACTGGATAACATGAACAAGTAGAAATTTGGTTAGATGCTTGCCAAAGAAATCGAATTTAAAGATAGCTAACTTTGACTTTAATATGGTTTTTCATTTGTGTTGTACACTCCCAGCCAATCTATGAGCTATATTACCATAAAAATAAAATTGATTTGAGTCAATCCAGCAATATATCACATAGCGACGGTTGAATTTTAGCAAATATGGTGCTGAATCTAGCTATAAGTGTACATGGTGATGCAATGTGGAGACTGATTTTTTTTTTTTGGAGGTTCTCAGCTGTGGCACCTTTCTCACCCCCTTCTCGCTTCAGCGAAAATTTGAAATAATCAGCTGTGGCCCCTTTCTCACGTCCTTGTCACTACCTTGTCACTACCTTGTCCCTGAGCGAGATTGCAAAGCCTGAGAGTGCCCCTCTCTCGCTGGCTGTCACCCCCCCCACGAGTACCGGATGACATGTTGGATACCCTTATGTATCTTGGACTAGTTTTGTACCCTGCTAAAAATAGGTGTACAAAGTCTAAAGGCTATAGAAGAGTGTGATTGAAGAGGCCGCAAGGGAGATCAAGGAAAAATAGAGTATTAGGGTTGGCTTGTATCAGATCATCCTAGAAGAATTCTACACATGTTTTATATATTTTTGTAACTCCTCTATTTTTCATTCTAGATTGATTGATTGTTTATATTGTTTGGTTGCTCAGATCCAAGAGTTTGGTTTTGTGTTAGATTCCATTTCAAAACCATTGATAACTCTTTTGTCTAAATTGCAATGTTCCCTCTATAACAATATGCAAGATAATTAGTTTGTAATGATGGTTTCTTCCCTCAACTCATCCCCATGAATTAGGAAATCTCACATTATCTGTTAATGGCCTTAAATCAACATGGAAGAAAGGAGGTGCGATTTATATCAAGTGGGTTTGCACCCCTTTCTATTCTTAACATGGTTTGTAGATATTGAACACGAGTGAGATAACAGGGATTCTGTAAGTTAAAACAGAACGACAAACAAAGCCACCTACCCCTTCTTCATTATTTTAGTTTTTTTTTGGCTAAGCTCTTCATCATTTTAGTTTAGTTCCACCATACGACGCTCTATAATAACTTGTACATGGCGCCCAAACACCCATAACATCCTTTCTGATGAAATTACTTTGTTTGTTCCCTAATGTTTTTCCATTACTTTGCCTTGACATATACATGGGATAGGTTGTTTGAGTTAGAGATAAATTTGGATTTAAATGGCTTTCAGCCTTTCAAATCTCCAGCCAGATTAACTCCGCTTTTGAGTCTCTTAGGTTTCGCCAGATCATGAAGAGTGCACATTAGCCTGTGGGTCCTATGGACCCCATATTAACCCAAACTATTCCCCAGCCCTCTAGCAGAAATCATTCAGTAGTTTGGAACACCATGTCAGTGTGATGTAGTTAATGCTACAATTCCAAGATTGGAAGGGTAAACATACAGTTATTTAAAATCCTTTCCTGTGGGAGTCCCGCTTCTCTAAAGTAATTGATGCAGTAATTTATAAAGTAAAATTTTAATTGGTCCACGTGTCAATGAATATAGAAGTAGTGTAGTACTTAATCCCTCTCGTCCTGTTTCTATTATTTTATTTTGTCACAAAGGAAAATCTAGAACCAAAGAGCGTAGGTTTGATTGAGTCAAGTCTAGAAAAAAAACAACAACAAAATACAAAAAAGAAGAGAAAGAAATACAAGACCTAACAATCTAGTCACTCATTTTAAGCATTCAAACCTTAAGCAATATTGAGAGATTCTTGTGAGGAAGGAATCAAACAAGGGATTTATGTGGCTTTGACCAAGTAGTGTTTACGTTTCAGAAATGTGTATTGTCATAATAACTTTTGGAAGAGAAAATAACGGAAGAAAGATATTAGTTTCGTTGTGTTCAAGATGGGAGAGAGAATGAAAAGAAAAGAAATGAGAAACTGAGAAAATTTATCCACAACTTTCAACATTAAACAAGCAATCATACCAAATATAAAAGCCTATAACTGAGCAATGGAAGTTTATGGTTCAACAATCATAAATTCATCTAAATAATTGATGAACTGACTAAATTTGTCTCTAAGTTGATTAGCCTTATTCTTATTCGAGACTTAGAAAATTTCTGAATCCTTTAGACGAAACTGGGAAAGCATAAAGAGCTATCCGAATATTCCTTCAACTAATATTCTGTCGCTTCAATTATCAAAGTTTGTTATCTTGAAGAATCGGTTCATTTTCCATTCATTCTGAAGTTATGTTATCTTGAAGAATCGACCAAAGTGGAGATCATAGGAGGGAGACAAAGAGAAACAAGACGGAGAGAGACCTGCTGAGAAAGGAAACATACCTTTTCTCAGAAGGGACGTATAAGGCAAATGGGAGTGACCCAATACAACACACTGCCGGTGCATTACTAAGTTGGACCAATAAAATACATACTTTACATTTTACTTTACAGGTAATCTTTAGAGGATCCTGTTCCTTCCTGTGAATGGGTTGAGAATATTGGGACATGTATGAAATGCAATATCATAAGGGATTTTCGGTGGGTAACGAATGGTGTGAGTATGAGAATGAGATTCACACTCTTGTTTTGATGGATCATGAATGAAATACACCTATTACCCCTCACATAGAGAGCATGATTTTGCTCGATAATCTGTTGCATAAATTTCATAGTCTTATTTCTAGTAGGAGCTTTAGTTGTGAAAAGATATGTGGGTAAATTGAGATGAGAGCTATGGATAATTGACATACTTTACTTTTATAATACTTTGAGGTATTGGTGTGAATTAATGAGTTAATTTTGGCCAAAGTTGGTACCACAATCACAAGAAAAATGCACTGTTAGACGAGATGGATATAAATGACTTGATTTTTTCCCTTCATAGGTGCTACTTGCTTACTGATTTTGTTTTTGCTTTTTTTAATAGAAAGAGTTTAATTGAAGTGGGGAAGCTATTCCATTGTGCGAGCAAATTTGATGACGCGATTCACCGGGCCAATGATACATAGTCACCAGCAGCACATAAGTTAAAAAAAAAAAAAAATTTATGCCAGGTTTGAATGAGGTGCAGTTAAGGTGTCTGAAATTATTTGAATCAAGATTTTATGTTGGAGCATGTATATTTGAAATTTAGATTTTATACATTTTTTAGTTATCTAACAAAGTTATTTATAGGAAGGATAGATTTAGGAAAACCTATATTTGATAATATATTGTGAACTTAAGGGTCTTAGACCTATATTTTCAATGGAATATCTGGATGATGTTGACTCAGATTGGAGATGGACATCTGGGATTTTTAAGATGACCCAGTTGAAAGAGTTAACCTACAAAACACTCAGACCGTTGACCTTCGTCACTCGTTAGTTTGAAAGAAACCTACTAAAAATCGGAGACAAATTATTCCTATATATTAACCATACCTTGTTTTTGTGTTGAGAAAACAGCGAAAAAGAGCCTTGTGAATATGGCATCGAAGAAGAAAACAAGGAGAGTCGAATATGGCATCAAAGAGGATGCGAAAAAAACTTGAGTGGTGCTGTGGGAAAAGGTGGTTGAGAGTGCTCCCTATTTCCCAGCACTAATGGCCAATCAATCAGCAGAATTTTCTTATTTAGATTTGCTTCAAGAGGAGGCAATGGTTCTCAACAATGTACAAAGTTGTCCTGCGTCCATCCCTGCAAAGGTCTATAAGGCAAATAAGGTGGTCGGCTTGTGCTTCCAATTTTTTATGGTGTTACTTTTTGTTCTCATTACTATAACATGGTATGGTGTTACCTTTTGTTCTCATTACTATAAGTTGTTTTTATTTAACAGTCGAATGTGGAAGCCTAACAGGAAAACATTATTGTAGCCGGAACGAACAACTTGCTTGAATTATAATATTTATATTAAATGTGAAACAATTGAGAAAAGGAGATTCATACAATTGAAAACACGTAGCTTGAGACTTATATATTTTGTATTTTTTTGTTAATTAAGTGTATAGTTTGCTATCATGTATGCGCTGAGGACCCATAGATTTAATCCAAGGCTTGTAGATGTTTATGTTAACTACAGGAATGCATTGGCCCATTGCTAAAAAGAGGGTCTAAACCAAATAGGTTTCGCTGTATAAAAACGGTTCTTTTAAATCCCAAATTAATTGTCCCAAGCCAAGACGGGGCCTGTGTTGTGTTTAGGAATGTACATTCCCAGGCTTATCTCAGTGGATCCTCTAGGATAAATTTGATAGAATAGAATTCCCTTTTTTGTTCTTATAATCATGGTTGTTAAACCATTTTTTTTTAATGACAATATATCAAGCCGAACCAGATTAAACTTTCAATTCTACAATTTTATGATCCAATGTGGCAAAATCTCGTCGGCCTAGGTTAGGACTATAGTTGTGTTGGCACGTTCTGTAGTCAAAACCCATGCACACTAAGTTATATTTCCACTCTTCTTGTGATTGTATGTATTTTTATTTTGTACTGCCCTAACATTGTGTTAAACTAAAACTGTCACATATTTGAGCTTGGTTAAAAGGAAAGGAAGATTTGTACGAGCTACAGTTCCATGATTGATTTGGTGGCAAAGCATTATACGCACGTGCATGCAATAAATGTTGTACGGATTTTGTCTCATTCAAATCCAAGGTTTTTATAAAAGAGCTTTATTTGATCTCATCATTTATTGCCCTTTCAAAAGATTTCAGTGTACTTAGATTTTGTGTTGACTTTAACTTTGGATAGCATATGTGCTCTTGTTCATGATAGTCTCCTTTGGCTGCAAAAGCAACTCAACTACAATGAAAAGGATTTCGAGAAGGTGGCTTACATGCAGAACCTCAAATAAATTTGTCTTGGACACATCAGTTTACTTGTAGCTTGTTTTTGAATAAAAAATTATTTAAATCCGGAAGTGCTTGTGAGAGACAAAGTTGTAGAACTATGGATCTGCTTTACAGTGCCACAAGACTCACATCAATTCAACATCTAAATAAAAAGTTACAGTTAAAATACTAAAAGTGTGCCAAATGCAAAAATGAGTTGTAGCTTGTTTTTGAACAACAAATCATTCAAATCTGGGAAGGCTCTTGAGAGACAAAGTTGTAGAACTATGCATCTTCTTTCCAATGTCATAAGAATCACATCAATCTAACATCTAAGTAAATAGTTATGGCCAAAATACTAGGATTGTGTCAATTGCAAAATTGAGTTGGCTCGATCGCACTAGTGATGGCTTGAGGCTCAAAATGTGATGCAGGAAGCATATAAGAAAGGTGATAAATAGGTTATATTCGTTGATTTGCACATGAATACCAAAAACTAGACTCTAATACTAACTGATATAGGAAAGCGTGTAAAAAAATAAAGAACAAGGGACAACTAGTTTGAATTAGTTGATTTGCGCACGAACACTCAAAACCAACTCTTCTTCAATATATTGATTCATGGCATCAACGGCAGTTGATTCACACAGAATATCTGAAATTGGAGTAAACAAGAGAATTCTCTCTATAATATTTTAATCATTAAAAACTATCTATTACATTGATAGTGAGCCTCTGTATATAGGCCAAAACAGAGTAGTGAACAAATAATAGTAAATAAGCAATTAAACACCAAAGGAAACTAGCTAATTAGGAAACCACAAAATAGGAAACTAAATACCTAAGACAATTACCTAATTAGGAAACCACAAAACAAGAAATTACCAAAACAAAGACTCCAGAAAATCTGCCAAAGCAGATGGCTTAAAAATGAAAACAAATAAATAAAAATATTTTATTCTTAGAATCGCGTATCTCATCAATCTGCCAAATTTCGCTCTATTCCGATATCAACGCTTGTGATTTTTTCTTTGCATCATTCTTCTCAAGTTAAAGAGAATTCGTTCTCGAATTTTAAATATGTGGCAAACAATTTCTTTCATCCTTCTTCTTTAACAGAACTTGTTCTTCATGTTTAGACTTTGATGAAGGACTTTAAATGTTTCAGTCTTTACGGCAACGTCAATCTAATTAGTCTGGTGAGTCAAAATAAAATAATCTGTAATCAGCTTGTTAATAAATATGAAAGAAGGAGATTTGAAACATGTGAAATTAAAAGGATCTTCAAAATAGGGGTTGTCTTGAAAATCTTCAAAGAAAACCATGGAAAGCATATATCCATCGATAGTGATCTTTGAAATTTCTTCAACATTTGATGGTTTTTCATCAAATATTGGTGGCTTGCTCCAATCAACAATAATATCTGGAATAATTATTGATGTGAATGGCCACTCAACCTCAGATAATGTTATAGGAACTTAGTGCAAAGTCCTCTTTCAAAGCACGTGTTCTTGACAATATGATGGCAAGAACATAGTTAGCTCTTATACCAACTGATATAGGAAAGCGTATAAGAAATGTGATAAATGGGTTAGTATTCATTGATTCGCACATGAGTATCAAAAACTAGGCTCTGATACCAACTAATGCAGGGAGGCGTACAAGAAAGGTAACAAATAGGCTAGTGTTTGTTAATTCGCACACGAATATCGAAAATTAGGCTCTGATACCAACTGATGCAGGGAAGCGTGTAGAAAAATAAGGGACAAAGGATAACTAGTTTGAATCCGTTGATTCGCGCACGAATATCTAAAAACTAACTCTTTTTCAATCAGTTGATTCACACAGAATACTGAAAAAAAGCCATCAACAGCGGTTGATTCACACAAAATACTCAAAGTTGAAGAAAATAAGAGAGCTCTCTTTATAATATTTTAATAATAAAAAACTATCTAATACATTAACAGTTAGCCTCTATATATAGGCCAAAAATAAGTGGTGAATAACTAATAGGAAATAGGAAATTAAACACCTAAAGAAACTATCTAATTAAGAAACCACAAAATAGGAAACTAAATACCTAAGATAATTAGCTAATTAAGAAACCACAAAATATGAAATTATCAAAACAATAACTCCTGAAAATCTATCAAAACAGTTGCCTTAAAAATAGAAACAAATAAATAGAAATATTTTATTTCTAAAATTGCGTATATCATCAATCCGCCAAATTTTACTCTATTATGAGATCGACGCTTATGATTTTTGCTCTCCATCAAAATTTCAAGGTTTGTTGCTAGTTGTTGTGCAACGGTTAACTCTAGATATCAAGGCTCGTCCAAGCTCACTACAAATAGATACATTTCTTGGAAGGGAAAAGGTATTGAAGAATAGTGAGAAAATAGAGTGGTAATGAGCCAAAGTAAGTTAAGAGGTCATTCTGTGTAATCTCGTGTATTTTTTAGTGGCCCCAACATTTGTAAACTTTCAGATCCTTTCCCTCCAAAGTAAAGTGATGTCTTAGAGAAGTCTAAGGCAAGAAAAGGGAGGTGGACAGAGTCTAGGGATCAGAGGATTCTGACGGTACCATGGAGCTCAGTACTTGATTATACACTGGAATCATAAGATTGTGGTGATTCAGTCTTACAAGAGAACACACTTGAAAGTTCGTGGACTTGACTCGTGAAGCATGTGGATTCGACTAGGGTTGGGTTGTAAATGGTAATCTTGTATTCAATTATTTATAGTGCATAGATTAGCTAGATTAGATCCCATATTTTTTCCAGCAAGAGTATTCACTTTAAAAATTCTTGCATCTCGTGTGATTGCTTCTCCTTTACTATTGTTGACATGCTATTGATGCTTGGGCACAAGCATTAAATTGGAAATTGATTAAAATCGGCAAAAAACCGATTTACCCCCCTCTAGGTATGGTAAATCCACTTCTGGAATATTTTTTCATCCTACCTAATTCATTTTTGATATAGTATCTTACAATTTTGGTATAGAATCTTTTTGAATCTAGAATCTCGATTCTGATCTCGATGCTATCTGATCTCATTTTTAAACTTTAGTTTGCTTTATATGTCAGGTTTTTTTAGTTTGTTTTGATGTTTGTGGTTTATCCATTTTATATTGCACACAAATCTTATAAAAAGATGCTATATTAAATCAAACATGTGGGAAAAAATTAATTAGGACAATTTACATTCACAATCCTACATTGCAACATTTCGAAACAAATTACAGAGTTACAGAATATAAATACTATTCAAGCATTTCCATCTCCATCTCTAAACGATTTCACTTCATCTACTCTTTCTCTCTCTCTTTCTCTTTCTCTCTATCACACACACATTCATCTTGTATAGTTGGTTGCTCAACTACATTTTTTTTCTTTTGCTTTTCTCTAGTTAATTCAATAGCTTAAAATTTATTTATTTTTTTCATTTCATTTCTTTTTCTATATATATAGTTTGTTCTCCTTTTTTTCTTATTTTTTTCTTCAATTAGAGTCATCTGTTAAACTGCAAAGTTCTTATTCAACTATTTTTTTTCTTCTTTGATGGATCCTTTTTGTAATACATAGTTCATTTTTTCTTTTGTAACACTATACAATGTTTATATTTATGTAATATTTTATTTTTGTAACATTATTTACAATTTGTTTTGTATAATTTAAGCTCTTTTTGTATCTACTTCTAATAAATATTATTGATGAAGAAATTATCATGCATTTTTCTTTATTTGTAGCATCTTACAAGATTCGATCTGATCCTATGGTTTGATCTTGTGAACCACTAGAACGCTCTAACATTGGATCCCGATGTTGATAACCTTGCTTGTAATAATCTTAACAGAATTCGCAATTTTTGGGCTTAATGCTTTGTCCCTTCTTCTTTTAAAAAATGAGAATGAAAATTAAAAGAGCAAAGTAGTTACTGTTAGGTTTTTTGATTAATATATTCCGAACAAAGAACTTTGTGTATAATTTCAATAGCTAGATAAACGTATCAATCTATGTGGATGAATAAAGGTGCAAATTTGAAGACAAAGCAGCAAATTGCCAAAACAACAATACTGTTCGAATGGGGTCCAGACTATTTGAATGGTTCAACTCATTCAAACTCACTATCATGGTGTTGGTATGTGACGGACAGAGTATCGAGAATAAGAGTTTTCTACTTCATGTTTACATAGAAAAACGTATCCTCTAAGAAACATATCTCATCCAAGGCTCTACAAACACGCTAACCATTATCTATAGGCTTTGAAAGCTTTGTAACGGAGACATATACATCATACAGATTATACTAGCTATTCAGAGTACCTTATTGTGGAAAAAAAAAGTTTAGTAGGCTCAAAAGAGGGTGGGATTGAGTGGCACTCGAAGCTTCAGTGCCCCCAGATTTTCTGCATTCCAAAGGAAGTTTCAAATTATACTTTTACATAGCTTTAATATTATTATTTATTTTTTATTCTAAGCTATAAATGCACTATATTTCTCCCACTGAATTTTATTGACCCTCCATCATTTGGTCAAATAAACAATAGATTTTTTAGTTTTCTATTTGGAGTTTCAAATTCCAATCCTTTATTCTAATATTAAAATACTATATATAAATTAACATGACTTTATTCATTCAATATTCAATTTACGTCATTGAAATAACTCACTCAGTTTTGGTCATTTGTCTTTTTGTCCTTTAACCTTTTTTATTCTTTTATTTTGGTACAAAATAGTTCATAATTGGAGTAATAGGCCTTCATATTTCTGATGTAGGATTCCAAAATTTACATCAAGAATATATTTTTAATGCATATGTACATAAATATGAACATTTATGACATATATTGTAGTGCCAATATCCTCTCTTTTTTTCCCTGTCATCATTTTTCATACTTATATGATATTATATTGTCTCTCTTGTAAGCATCGTGCATTTGAATTGAGTTTATTTTATGGGCCGTTGTTTTGGATTTAATTGTTGTTAAGTTTTCCTTTTAAGTTTTAACATATTATGTGACTATAAATGGTGTCCAATTGTTAAGTTGCCGATTCACTAAAATTTATTTAGGTTACGGTTACAGTGATAATTTTATTGAATTGTATTTAAATTTAGCATTCTAATTTGTTACAAGTTATGACCAGAGCCTTTGGTTCAATGGTCATGACCCGACCTCGACTTAGGTAAGGCCAGGGGTTTGTGCCACGGCAGAAGCGTGGTGCCTGGGATGGGATATGTAATATCTGCTTCTCTTGCTGTTCTTTCTTTGTAATATTTAGTCTATTAACATTCTAATTTCTTCACCCCTGCTAACTCCTCTCTCCTTATTAACTATATCTAGGGATAAGGTAATACTAACTACTATTATTAAAATTTCAGGGATAAGGTAATGAACAAATGTTTCAGGATTTTAGTGGGTATCCATGTATTATATGAAATCCAAAAATCGTAAGACACGTAGTAACTACAGAAATAGGTGCTACCTAACAAGTTGATTGTTTTATGAATTAATTACAAAAATAGTCATTGAACTATGACCTAGTATCTTGAGTCTCTTTAAACTATAAAATATAACATATTAACCCTGTATAGTTATTAATTTGTATCAATCAACAATTTCATTAGCAATATATTAGCAATCTGCAAGGAAAGTGAATGCAGAATTATTATGTGAGTTGCACATGTTAATAAAAGTATAATTTTATACCTTAATTGACCTTTTCTTTTCCTAATAATTGTCTAATGACTAAAACACCCCTTGAATTGTTCTTTTATTTACTTGCTATTTCAAGAAATAACTCAGTCATTAGAACATTATAATAATAAAAGGATGTAAACTTAGGTATAAAATTATAACTTTGTGAACATATGCAGGTCACATAATAATATTTTATTGACTTTGCAAGTGGATTGCTAATAGAAGTTTTGATTGATATAAATTGGTAGTTTAAGGGGTCAATATATCACGTTTCAAAGTTTAAGGGGGGTTCATTATCATGTTAAGGGTGTTTAGTGAGATTATGTCATAGTTCAGAATGTGTTTTTTTAACTAATCCTAAAATTATTCATTCATTAAGCATATATGTATATGAGTTCAAACTCTTCTATCTACGGTTCATATTTGTTAAAAATAAAATTCATAGGTAGTTAATTATTTTTCCCCTTTGAGAGGGTTGGTAAAACCTGGATTGACATAAAAAAAAAAAAAAAAAGGGATAATTGGGAAGGATGCTTATGCCGGTATCGAATGGGATGTGGTTAAGAAATGTGCCTACGCGTGATTGTCTGAATTGAATGTTGATTTCAGAGCAATTATCTGTATTTAGTCTTAGTACGGAACCATAGATTTAGGAGAACTTATATCACTAGTATATATAATGGTTTTAGACGTGTTTTTATGTTTTGTATGGAATATCGGGATCATGTTGAATCGTTGATTGCAAACGTATATCTGGGTTATTAAGCACATGTTTTACCAATCTAAACAAACTAACCAAAAAAAAAAAAAAACCGTATTGTAAGAGTCTCTTATCGGCAAGTCGCTCTACCGTTTTCCTTTATACGAATTGAAACCTAGTAGATCTAGGAAACCGAGTGAAGTTCTATTTTCTAAAACCGGGCTGAGTTATATAAATACAGCTCCGATCAGGAAAGAAGCCTAAAGGCTTTATCATTATCGTATCCTCTTTTGTGAAGGTAACATATAAGAGAGAGTTTGAAGATGGCGTTGAAGAGGAAGCTCGAAGAGGTTGTGCAAGAAAGTTCTCAGGGCGAAGGGAAACAGTTTTTTGGAGGGCTTATGATGAACAAAGGATGGTTGGGGGAAGAGATAACGACCAGTTACAGTCAAGAGGTGATCAATAAGCTGTTGCTGGACCTTGCTGATATGATCAAGAAATCGATTAGCAGTGGATTGCCCCAATCAGATGTCAAGAACTATACAAGGTGTATTCTTCAAGGGCTTAATTGAGTGTTTCCATTATTGTGAGTATTGTATTTGTTTGTGTTGATTACAAGTAGTACTGGTACAAAATATAGGGTAAAGATTAGTGATTTTGGGTTGGCAAAGAACTGATAAAAGTATGGTGATCCATATTGGTAACTTTTTGAAATCTAGTATTGAATTGCAAAGATATATGATAACCTATAAAATTGAAACCAAGAAATTAAGTACATGTAGATCACAAAAGTAGGAGAAAGAAACCCAGGGTTTGTATATACTGATTTTTCTCACTTCTTTTTTATATTTTAGGGCGATTCCTAGCAAAGCCAGTTTGAAGATGGTTGCTGGTTCATTGTATCTACCTAAGGACAACAAGTTGAAGCCACAAGGGGAAGACGATCACTTCATCTGTGTAGAGGAACAAACTTTCGGGGTGGCAGATGGTGTTGGTGGTTGGACCGAGAAGGGTTTGGACGCAGGCGAATACGCCCGGGATCTCATGAGTAACTCGATTGTGGCGGTTCACAACCAACCTAAAGGAGCTGTGGATCCGAAAGCAGTCCTATGTGAGGCTTATTCGAACACTAAGGCTGAAGGATCATCCACAGCTTGCGTAATAACACTAACAGGACATGTATGCTTTCGTTTTTTTTGTTAATTTTTTTAATTTCGTATATACATATATATAGATACATACATATTACTAGACAATCATTCGTTTAACTTTTATTGCTTGTTTGTGCAGATCTTGCATGCAGTTAATGTGGGAGACAGTGGATTTATGCTCGTTCGAGGTGGCAAAGTCATATATCAATCTCCAGTTCAACAACATTTTTTCAATTGTCCATATCAGTTAGGAAACAGCAACGACCATCCAAGTTTAGCACAGGTTCATAAATTGATATCAATGTTTCCAGTTCTTTTAATGCAAATTTAGCCCCAGCAATATGAGCTATATTCATTAATTATTTTATTTAACAGGAGTTGGAAGTGGAAGTGGAACCAGAAGACATTGTTGTAGCTGGAACAGATGGATTGCTTGATAACATGCATGCTAGAGAGGTTGAAGAACTTATCAACCGAGGCATCCAACAAGGCGAAGACCCACAACAACTAGCTTGCTCAATTGCTAACCTGGCCTTGTACAACTCGTTTGACAGAAGTGCCGATACTCCATTCGCCCAGGCAGCTAACAAGGCAGGGTATTCACATACTGGAGGCAAAGTGGATGATATTACAGTCATAGTCGCCTTTCTCATACACTCATAGTATCATACTCGCAAAATTTAATGTGAAGAAAAAAAAAATCATAAAATTGATGACAAAACTGTACCTTCAGAGTTCTGTAATTGTTATATTTTAGTTTCTCAAATTGATTGTATGTTTTACTTTCATTTATGCGGAAATTAGTTTTGTTGTATAGAATCAAATATTGAGGTCAGGTGCTTGAATACACTTGTTTTCAATTCGTGTAACACATTAGAATGAATTAAGACTGTCATTGCTTAAATGGGCTTGTATTCAGTTTCTGTTCCAAAATATGGTTTCTCCTATTCTTTTTATTTTAGGCATAGACTAGTGAGGTGGTTGTGTGAACACAACCTAGTGCCCATTACAAGTAATTTAACTCCTATTTTGTGTAAAATTTATGATGAAGCATGAAGACACTGTATTATCAGTGCATTGAAATGAGTTGCTAGATAAATAAACAATAAAAATACAAACGAGCAAGATGTAATTGAGCGTGACAGCCATTTGAAGAAAATTAAGAACAGTATATAACTTGTGAAAGTCTGCAGTACTGTTTAGGGGTCAATGTACTGATAGGAAAAAATTCCTTCTCAGTATACGAGGATAAATTGATACTTATAGAACAAAACAAGGTAACCCAATTTTAACAATTCAATCATAGTAGACAACTTAACAACTGTAGTAGACTTCATTGCTTGCTATCATAGTTTTACTTAGCAATTTTCTTGAGTAAGTCGTGTTTTCTGTGGTTTTCCCATGTTACAACTTCCGTACCAATTCGGTCGATCCGGAATGGATCGGTTAAACATTCTATTAGGGAGCCTGGTCTTGACTCTTCTGTGTGGTATTCATTCTCGTTCGGCTCTTGGAATCACATCCAGCAGTGGTTGGAACAGCTCGCAAAATCCAACCACTTCACCTACTTCATTGCCTACTTTGCTCTGGCAAACCTTTGCATATTTCGAAAAATATAAATCCAATCACACTACTTTGTTCACACACACGTGCCACGTACCTATAGACTGGATCACTAGCCCTCACCTTCTATTCGGTCTCTTCACAGCATTGCCTTTGCGTCTTCAAGCACATTCACCGTAGATATGTGGTAAGCGCGACAACCCTCCACTCAATATGAAATTTAGAGGACAACATAAGTTAAGAAATAGTAAAAAGAAAATAGGTCTAAAGGAAAGCACCTGAATAAACCAAATACAGCTTGGAAGGCATAGCAAAGTTTTAAGTTCATTTTTCTGGATGTTTCCAGATGAGATGTTGTTCACTCTACAATTTGATACCAGGATGAAAGTAGTGCATATTTGAGTCTGCAGCACTATAGTTTCAAAACTGTACATGGTCACTTCGAAATAAGATATGCAACAAACCTTAGGCTTCGTGTCACGAGTTCTTGGCATGTCATGGGGAATAATTGGTAAGGCTTACACTTCATTTCATCAACATTTGATGCTTTCAATGACTTAGATGCTAGTAAGCAATTAATTATCTAAACAACTACAAGTGATTTCTTTTTATAACTTTGGAATGTAAAATTTGGAATTTCAAAATAGCTTGTTAACAAGGAGAAAATTAGATTTGGTTTGTCAGTTGATATTGTACGAGACAACAATATTCTACAGGAGATTTTAAATTTTAGCTGGTAGTTATATGTAGAAGTCACAAAAGATCCTAAAATAAAAGCCGAAGTAATCTAAAGATAGTATCAAATATACGGAAAAGAGAAATATAATTGAATTAAAATATGCAACTGGCGAGCATTGCAACTTGCCAATGATAATAAAGTATGAGAACAAAACCTGATCAGTCCCATTGATTGATGTTTTTTGCGGCGTTTGGCACACAGTGAACCAGATCGCAAATCGTATCAGCTTCATCAAATTGTTATCCAATGGCACGCCTCCAGATGTGCTTCAACGGGAGTTACTCCGCAAGGGTACAGAGATCGCACTTGTAGTAAAACTGGAGGATCCGATGTCGTTCTCTCCCAAGAAAATTCTGCAAATATAGCAACAAAGCTCAACTAGCACGGGTACTTATCTTAATGGATTGCAAATGAAAATTCTTATCTTTTCTTAACATAAAAGAGACTGAAAATATGTTGGTTTTGAGATGATAGTGGTTCTATGCTTCATGCAATAATTTAGTGACTAATAAAGACAACAAAAGCTAGTTTTATGTAATTAAGGAGAAAAGCTTGGACATGGTTGTTTTGATCCACCAATTCACAACAAGGGTTTCCAATGAGAGATTTATAACTCAAACCAATAATCATACTTTGGATTCTTGATTCGGAAAATGTCGACTATAAAAATGTGGGTTTTGTTTGATTGAGCATAAAGAGGGAATCTATAATTGGTACCCTAGAATCAAACCTTAAACATGTGCAATACCTATACTAAATATTGATTTGTGCATAAATATTGTCAAAGGGTTATGAATCTAAGTTTTTCTAATAAATCTCATGCTAAATCAAATGAAACCATATAATTTTGAGGATATGACTTTCAAGTTCATACAACCCATTTTCAACCCTTTGAAGATCCTTGGTGGATCTTCACAACCACATCCAAGAGGTATTTAGCTACTAGAATCCATGTCAAAGAGCATAAAATAAGACAAATCTACCATTAAACTATTTAGAACTAGTGTTTGGTTACTAAGAAAATGAGGGAAAGTGGCAAGAAAATGAGAGAAAATCATTCACTTCATATATATGTATATCAAGCATTCATTTACAATGATCCAAAAGCAATAAATGATATTAAATACAAAGCATTAAGAGTAGATCTAACTAAAAACCTTACAAGATAACAAAAATTCCCTTTTTGGAGCTTCTTTCCCGTCCAGATTCTGCAGAAAATGACCTATATCCCCTTTTGTCTCGAACACACAGTTTTTATACTTTGCAGAAAAACAGAGTCTGTACACACCAATCGATCAGTGTACAACCGATCGATCGCCCGATCGAACGGTCCAGGCGATTGAACGCCCGATCGATCGCAAAACCAACCCCTCTGAAGTTTGCTTCTGTGTAGTCCGTTGAGGAAATTCCGACATCACCGATCGAACGACCGATCGATTGGAAAAACGCCATCTCTAAAGTTTGCTGCAGAAGGTCGAACAAAGGATCACCGATCGATCGCAAGATCACCGATCGAACGTTCCGTGGACCATTCGATCGAGCGATCGATCGGGCGATCGATCGGTCACCCCCACATTTGCCCATTTGCCTTAGTTTAAGCTCCAATTCCTGCAAGAAGTGTACAAAAATAGTTTTAACGCGTTTTAGGAGTTGGAATACTAAATTAACACTAAATTCAACTAATCAACTAACAATTTAAGCCAAAAGATTACTATTTCTAAGAGTAATCATCCAACCAAGGTCATTAACTACCCAAGGAAATCCCCTTTGTTTTTTTTTTCTTTTTGCTAACTTGCTGTCCAGTCAGCTTGCACGCACTTTAACTAATTTTGAGATATGTGCAGTCTCCCGTCTCACAAAAACTAGGTAATTACCGAGTCAAAAGCCCTAAGGCGGGCCCAAGGAATTGAAAGTACCGAAGAGATTTTGAACCTGAGACCTTAGAGAGAATAGACCCCCAAGCTCTAAGCTTTAATCGCAGAGCATTCTCTTGGGGTTGAAAACCCCTAAGTTACTGAACATAACATTAAGGTTTTTATTGTTATTGTTAGGGTATTTAGTGTTGGCATATTCCTTAGACAAAAGTACTTTGATTGTATTTTGAGTTATATTTGAGTCAAGTTTCAAGTAGATGCTATTGTTGGAAAAATAATTTCTATTTAAATACTATGTGTATAATTAGTGATCTCCAATAATAAAATAACAGGAATGTATCTAATTATCAACTGGAAGCAATTTTAACTAGAAGACAATTAAAATCTGAATAAGAACAAATTAAATTGTAACGACTTACTCGGTTGTCGTTCGTAAAAACAGAAAATCTAGAAGTTGAAAGATAGACCGAGTCGAGTATTTCACACTCTCTCCTTAAAGACAGATTCACCCCCCACAGTTGGTGCTCGTGAGATGATGGGCGTCTGACTCTCAGGATAAAATGATCTCAGCAGCCTTTAGGCAGCATTTCAATAAAAACTGCTCGGCGGCTTCACAAGATAATCTGAACTCTCTTCGGAAAATATGGGAGGAAGAAGAAGAAGAATTTGTTGTATGCAAAAAAATTCAGAATTTTAGAGTGTTCTAAATACTAGAATGCTGCCCTTTTTATAGAGCCCAGGTGCCTGTTTGAACAGGTACCAACAGCCAAACAACCCCTTACCGGAGGGACACACCTGTTCGGTCAATAGACACATCTGTTTAGTCAACCATTAGAAAATAATTAATTTAATTAATATAAAATTAATTAATAAAAATAATTAATTAATTTAATTCCGACCCTGGTCCAAAAAGATAAGACTCGAACCGAACCCACAACCTAGAACCACACCTCGTCCAGGACCGGACGGGCAAGCAACAGCGGCGGCGCGCGTGTGTGGAGTATTGGGTCAACCCATGGGTTTCATAGGTCTTCCCCCTTTCACAAAAGTGGGGTGTCCCTTGGAGCCCAAACCTTACTCCAAACTTGAGTTATATATGCATAACATATTTCTAATAAGAAATCAATATGAGAAAACCCACTTTCAACTACATAACCCATATTCAAGAGAGTGACTTTAGAGGCCAATAACTCATTCAATCCTATATGGATTTGAGCAAGTAAATAGTCTAGATCCATCTCCTCTCGGAGGTGAATCCAACGAACCCATGACTCAATACAAAAGATGCATGGGTCCCACATTTATATTTGCTCAAAGATCAACAAAACAATGAGTCTACACCCATTTTTTCTAACAATCTCCCATATGAATGAGATTGGCTGGAAATGAAAAATGTAAATGAGAATGCTGACTTGACACAAAGAGAGAGAGAGAGAGAGAGAGAGAAAGAGAGAGAGAGAGAGGTAGAAAGTTGCCGCATCGGGAAATGTGGCTTTTGGCTTTGAAGCTTCCCTAATGAAATACCATCGGGCTTATTTGACTAACCAGTGAACATGATGTCTTGAATTGTTTAGCCGTTTATATAAATCAAGACAATAGTACTCACATGGTTCCTTTCCAATCATCTAGTGATCGATTCGGTTGTGTTCATTTTGGCCTTGAACAATGCTTGGTAAATTCATGAGTACTTTAGAGAAATTAGCCTTAAGAATTTCTCATAGAAGCGGCCCCTTCATACTCATATAGGTGATCTCTTATTAAGAATATCCTGCAATACTCCACTTGGAATTCCAAGGTATAAAAATCATTAAGAGCTAAGCTCATCCTAAACACTATCTATAGGTTATCACTATTTCATCATAGAAATGGACAGCGGAACGAGTTCCTCAATGATTTGTCCTAGGTCACGCACAATTCGATTGTCCCGTTGAATCTAAATCTTGGGATCTCCAGTCAGCTAGGTTGGGTTGTCATTATGGTGACTTTTTAAGTCATAGGCTTAAGGCCCATTCCCCTCGATGAATTCTCTATTTGATCTTTCGTCAAGCCTTTTGTAAGCGGATCCGCAACAATGTCCTTATACTTGATGTAATCAATGGATATAATTTCATATGAAAGCATTTGTCTCACAGTGTTGTGTTGTTGACGTATATGTCGTGACTTCCCATTATACATGTGGTTTTGTGTTCTTGTTATTGCACATTAACTATCGCAATGTATAGAGATAGGGTTAGTTGAACCCATGACCACAATCATAGGTAGAGGAAATGCTATTATTTCAAAAAAATAATTGTACATAAAATTTTACCAAAATAATATAATAGTAGCATTTTTATAATTAAGAGCCACCATAATAAATATTTTATTTTAAATGCATGGAACAGAATGCAAAGCCAAAAGATAAGAGAACATGGAGAAGATGCTTAGCTTATGCAGCTAAATTTGAAAATTCAAACCAGAAAAAGTCAAAAAAAAAAAAAAATGTATGATTTTCGTTTTATATATATCCGGAGGGCCATAGCCATGATATATATATATATATATATATAACAATCATATTGTGAGCTATGCATACCAATGACATATATAATACAATCATTCAATAACAAACATTCCCCCCAAATCAATAGGCCATAAAATTTTATATAAGTTGTCGCCTAGTAAACTAATTCATAAGGAACATTTTTATAAGTTCAGCAATAATGTTAAACTATTAATGTAACTTAATCAAAGGCATCTGAAAAATTGGTCATAATTAGTGTGCTTTTATGTTGATTAATTTGTCTACATGACATGGAAATGGTACATAATTACAGCTGGCCTGGATGTCGAAGAGTTATAGAAATTATGCATGCCAAAGCCAATTTCATTTTTAAAGAAGATGTCATATAATTTGTTCTTCCGGGACGACATTCAAATGGCCTAGACGATCACCAAAATTCATGCTTGATTAGAGGAGCTCCACGTGTTGTTGGACTTATGGGGTGATTTTGATGCTTGGAGAAGGTGTATATGATTTGCTTGATATATGGAGGTGCAATTTTCATGTATTTTTTCCTCCTTTGAGTGCAATTGTCATGTTAATGACTTATATTCACCAAGTACAAGTGATCAAGCTAGCTTATGAACAAGACATGACGAGGTGAAGCACATATTTAAGCTTTTAATATATACTAGTATAGCCATACATGCGTTGCACGTGGAGTTCTTGCAATTAGAAGAAAATTGATTTATTTTTTTTAATTTAATTTAGCTTTTTCCAACCTAACCCATTTTTTAAACCAGAGTAAGTAATTTTAGGTACAAACTTATTCGTATAAGTACCCTTTTAAGCCTTCCCCTACATCTTGTCTGCAACTTGTATTCCATCTATAGTTTAAAAATCAAATAAAACAATACACATCCAACAGTTGCTTCTTATTTCTCATAATAAAAAAGGAGGATAGTGTTAGTCTAAAAATCACATAATAGAGAATAAGCCAAAACAAATCATCATTCACTAACATATTTAAATAACAATAAAACAAATACATCATATAATATGAAAATATAGATTAAAACAGTCTAGCCTGTAAGATAGTGAGGCATGACGTAGTCGCTGTCTTGAAGTCGTTGTGCCTCCTTACGTGAAGGTTTTAGCGGAAATCAACGGCTCCAAGATTCAACCCAAGTGCTCACAAGCCGCTCTCCTCAGGTGTCACGCCAACTGGGAGACGATGAACAGTCCCAGCCGTGGTTGCCACAAAATACAAGTACAAAGTATATATGAAACTAAAAGAAAATAGTGTATATACAATGGTAAAGCTTTTGTATAAAGAATAGCTTTCTCCATTCCTCTCTTATCTCTCATCTCTTAAAACAATGACCATGCACCTTTATATATATACATATACACCATATAATAAATGAAATAGAACTCTTGGAAAACTCCCATAATCAATTATGATAGCTATAAAATCTCACATAAATATAATAAAAGATATCATTAAATAATTTGTAACACCCAACATAATGTTTGTAACAAATAGCCATGAATAAGATAGTGATTAAATTTATAATACTAATGAAAAGTTTTAAAACTTTATTACAATATAACAACAATCCCCCACAAGTTTTAAAACTTTGAAGCATAATAAATTCATTAGAAATTTCAACAATGCAAATTAAAATTTTAATAAATAATATATGAAAATTTAGCAAATCAAAATAAATTAATATATAAAAATTTGGCAACCATAATACTGTGTAATAGGTGTAGGTGTCTTCCGGACTTGAACCTTACTTAGTGATAACAGTCTCCTTCTAAAAGAATCACAGTGAACTAGGTCTTGAACTAAACCCTTTGAGCCAGAGTTTGACATGTCACACACACAATACCGACTATAAGACATATTCGCGGGGTAGTGCGATTAATGGCCATGTACTGAATCTTGATTCTCATGAGAGTTACTAGAGAACAGCCCAATTCTCATAGTCGCGGCCTCACGACGACTCTCACTTAGGTGAATCCTCCAAGGGTACATGTGACAAATACCCTGCAGGAGTTTGCTCGCCTTGGACTCATTCAGGGTTAATACCCTTCTTTAACGTTCACATTTCCACAGCACAAATGCCTTAGGGATGAGCAGGAGAACATCTATATTGTATCTCCTAATTTATTGAGTGCTGGACATGAGTCACGCTGTATGGATTGTTTCTACCCATTGAACATCCTTCATGGACCTCCAATCACAGATGTTGGGTTACCTCCCTTGGTGATTCCCTATGGGCTCACTCATCCCCCTCAGTCAAATAAGGATTTAGCCTCATGCGCTAATCCAAAGGCAATTAATATTGTATCTCATTTAGGTTTCTTAAGCCATATGCCTCAATTTAGTTTTCTCATTTTCAAGCACCATTGTTCAATTGCTTCACTGCTATAGCGCCACATGACTTGCAAAATTATTTGAACAAACATCTCCAACTTCATACACAAAGTCAATATAGTCTCATGTGAAAACCAAAATATCATCTCAAAATAATTAAATCAAACATATTTTTTCGATCAACATTGTGTTTGTTACCACATCATCCAAATGATCCACGAAGAGCTCCATGGACTTGCAAATTTCTAAGCAAAATTCTTCAACACAAGATTAATGAAAACTCATGATAAACATGAATTCTAGTCAACCATAAGATAAAAGAAATAAATAATCTTTTCCCTTGCTTGCACAACTCACTTGTAACCCCCACATTTTGCTCTTATCACAATCTCATAGGGCAATAAGAATGTCTCTTCCACGGGAAACTCTAAAGAGTTGTACCTTCCTGTAAAATCTCCTCCACCTGCAGGAGCCAAAGATAGGCTACAAAACAAGAGCTTAAAGTTGTTAAATCATCAAAAGCAATGACCATTGAAATCCAAGTAAGCAGCCATGATTGTTCGAAGGATCCATAGGATGATAATATAGAATCAAATATTGAAATTAGTACCAATAATATGATCACAACATAACTCCACACTACATATAATTTTCCTTTCCAAAACTGTTTTTTTTTTTTTTTAAATGAAGCATGCACCGTTTTATCCCTTACAACCAGAGAATATAATTAAAGCTATATATTTTTTTCTTCAAACACGCTATTTGATAACACCTAGCATTTATATCTACCAAGTAATATGAAACACTTTAGCTGCATTTTGACCGAGTCCACACAATAGAAAAATATCGATTAGATATGTTAAGTGAGAAATACACTGAATACTAGAACGGTCTTCCATATATGTAATATGTATTGAGACCATCTATGGATTAGAAATAGCCCACAGGAAAATATGCATTCATAGACAGTCAAGCATGAAATATGAAATAAATGCGAGTGAAACAATAATTTCTTATTGAAAGAATAACTCAATGAATAAGACTACAAAATTTTAGTAACAACAGGTATGTCAGAAAAAGATAGAAAGCTTATCATCATCTTAGCATGCCTTGATTACATTTGAAATAACTGGACATAAGTCACAATCACTAGATAGATCATATATATCTACCATTGACCGGAGCTTTGGTTATATGCACTTTCCTCAAATAGTATATGCCACACATACACTCAGTTTGATATAGAAGTGATCCAAATTAATGACAAAACTTTATTCTTTAATATAGGCTAATGAATACATTCTACCTTTTGCAATTGAGAATTAAAATGACCTCTACTACTGATCCTATAGAACCTAATTAAAAGCAATAATAACACTATTACTCACATGCTCAAGAACCAACCTCCACTTTTATGTATGTAACGTACACATGGATAACATAAAACGAACGTTATCAATTCCATGAAAATCAATAGCAAAACCTGAAAGTTATAAGATATTTCATAACCCGAAAGAAACAAATTTGTCTCAAAAGAAATATATCACATCCAAAATTCTGATAGGTTTTCTCATACAAGCTCGTCAAAACCGATGGGAGATAATGAGAACAGCAGCCAAAACATGTAGATCAATGATAATGCTTATCTATAAAATATTCTACTGAATTTAAAGTAACCCACACCATTACAATCCTAAGCAGAGTAACCGAATCTATCTTATAAGTGAACACCCTATATCTAATGTTTGTACCAGCATCCAAAGCCTAACCTCTCAAACTTATAATGCCAATCAATTAAGATTATATTTATATCGCTACACAAATGCATCACCAATGGTATATGATACCTTGCCAAATATAACTTCATTGAATAAATATATAATTTTAACACATGAATATACATAGGTTACAAACCACAGGAGTCTTTAACTGCTAGCACATGTCTAGTCTAGCTACGCATGTAATATACCGGGGAATAAATATTCTACCACCACCAAATCTATAACCGAAATCTAGCAATTATGATATTATCACAGATTCTTAATTAGCCATTATCTTCTCTTTCTAACACAGTACCAACAAAATTAGATCAGATATTTGACATCAAAGACATATAAAAGAATAGTAATAATAACATATTAACTCATGAGTTCAAAACGGTTACAAAATTTATATTATAATATTTACTCCTCATTCATGTCTCTTACTATAACACATTCAGAGTCATATGATAACAAAACACCACCACCATGAATGTAAACATATAACTTATCATCGAAAATAATAATAGTACGAAATAAAAATTTGTATCACATTAAATATACCTAGGTTACAAAAATAAAAATCTGAACAGCTAGCACGTGAAATCTACCGTTGCATGCAATATATTGAAAAATAAATATGTGGTCACTATTATATTACCACCACAAAATCTATAATGGACACCCAACCGTTATGATATTATCTCAAATTAAATTAGACATTATATGCTTCATTTTAACAGATAGGCATATTAAATAGAATTGATCAATCATTAAAAGCATAAAATAATATTTGTACTAATCACCCAAAACTAAACCCAAGCTGAATTTTGTAATTTCAAATAACCATTTCCCTTTCCATAAAAGGTAAACTGTTTTTTTTTCCTTAAAATTGAAAACCAATTTATTTTACAAGCTTTTACACGCCAATTGAACCTTCTGAAGAAACAGACTTCATAAACTTTAGTCCGAAATAGAGACATTCAACAACTCACAATAGAGAATCCACATGTCATGCAACAGACTCCTAGAAGTAGTAGTCAAACAGAATATCATAAGCTGGTTCAACCAGAATGCATTTTACTTTAATTAAACAAGATATTTCACGTGATCTTACAAACTCCTTTAAATTGGATATAGCCCTACTTCATTTAAAAATGTATACAACCAGACCTATTCACAAGTTCTTCAAAATTTCATATCTCAGTTTTGAGCTAAACATTTTAGATTTTAGATTATGTTTGATATAGATAATTACAACGACTTTAAACTGTTAGTCTAAAAATCACATGATAGAGAATAAGCCAAAACAAATCATCATTCACTAACATATTTAAATAACAATAAAACAAATACATTATATAATATGAAAATATAAATTAAAACAGTCTAGCCTGTAAGATAGTGAGGCATGACGTAGTCGCAGACTTAAAGTCGTTGTGCCTCTCTACGTGAAGGTTTTAGCGGAAATCAACGGCTCCAAGATTCAACCCAAGTGCTCACAAGCCGCTTTCCTCAGGTGTCACGCCAACTGGGAGACGATGAACAGTCCCAGCCGTGGTTGCTACAAAATACAAGTACAAAGTATGTATGAAACTAAAAGAAAATAGTGTATATATAAAGGTGGAGCTTTTGTATAAAGAATAGCTTTCTCCATTCCTCTCTTATCTCTCATCTCTTAAAACAATGACCATGCACCTCTATATATATACATATACACCATATAATAAATGAAATAGAACTCTTGGAAAACTCCCATAATCAATTATGATAGCTATAAAATCTCACATAAATATAATAAAAGATATCATTAAATAATTTGTAACACCCAACATAATGTTTGTAACAAATAGCCATGAATAAGATAGTGATTAAATTTATAATACTAATGAAAAGTTTTAAAACTTTATTACAATATACCAACAGATAGGGTTACGTCAAATTTATGATCGGGCATGTTTCTTTTTTCTCGCATCTTTAGTAGCATTTCTTAGACATATGAGACTTCTATAATGTGCACACACAAAGTGCTTTGTGGCTGCATTTTTTTAGAAATTTCCGAAACAGGATTTATACATAAATACAAACATATCCCTCCTTATTTTTTTGCACACATTTGACTCATTCGTTTATCTCATTATATCCAAAGTAACATAGCAACAAGTAGTTATAAAAGCACCAAATTTTGATGTCTCCTTTTCCATCTCATTGGAATTTTTGGCAGATCCTTTCTTTCAGCTAATTGCTAAGAATACATTCAATGGAAGGTCATGAGGCTCCCGTAGGGGGACAAAACACAACACCAGAATGAATTACATAAAGAAACGTGAACTATGCTAACCCTGTTTCGACCTGGCAAGACTAAGAACTTCAGATACATACCTTGTGTCCCAACTCTACATCTATATTCAATGAGACAAAAAAAAAATTAAGAAAGTAAAATATCAAAATATCTGTGCAAAATCAATAAAGTGAATTTGTTTGCAATTAAAATAGCATAGATTATCCTAATTAAAGCAACTTATTGAAATTTGTTTGCTATAATATATTCTATCAGATAGAAAGGGAAAATTACATAAAAGCTGCCTAAGCAAAAACCACTAATTATGAAGAAAAAAAAAAAGAAGAATAAAAAAACACACAAAGTAACAGCTATATCCTATGAATTAAGTATTGGAATCTTATACTCAAAAAAAGACCAGTTGCTGAATCCCAATAAACAACGGCAAAAGAAAGTAAACTTTTTCTCCATGCATTTCAATCACTTGAACTCCAAAAACTGCTTGAAGGGAAATCTTGTCCCAAATATATATGTTAGAAGCAAAAGCTAATTGATGTCCAACTGCTGGTTTTGTGAAACTATTTTTTTTTTTTTAACTGAAGAGTATTCTTGCTTCCTTAAACTGGAATTTTTCTTTTCTGGGAGAACATTAAAAAATAAGTATGACTTGCGACTAAGCATGCTAGTCAGCCTAGTCTCCAAGCAAGCTAAGTATAAATGGCAAGGCAACTGAGACAGATTGTGACAAAATTCTTTAACATTGTAGTAGCACATGAGTAATAATTCAACCTAATGGCTTTGTGAGACGATGATACCTCTTTGGTCTTCATTGTGAGCAGCAACAGGTTTTACCAAGGGCAAATGTCGTTCATCTCCCTCCATCTCTAACTACACAAACCTAACTCACACTTGGCGCACAATAGAAAATTAGATCATTCCATTTCTCAATGCTTATTCACATAGCTTCCAATTTGGCATAGGCAATTGGAGACTTGAATAGGAGTGGATTTAGATGTAGCATCCCTATTTCTGGAAATTGATGTTTTGGTCTTGAATTGGAAAACAAAGTAAGAAGTCCAAGCCCAAAAAAAATATTTCTAGTAAGAAAAAAATAACTTCAATTGGACTACCCTAACAAGTGGGTTTGGTTTTGTACCACCAACAACTGCAGTTAATATCACATTCAACATTCAAACATCATTTCTTTGACAAAAATAAATGCCTTAATAATGGGATACAAGTCGAACATACTTATTACCTTAATGGGAACAAATATCACATGTTCCCATTTATTGGAGGATAGCTTGATTCTTTCACGAACAATGTCCCTTGCACATCGAATGCTTCTTATACTGCACCACATGCTTCTGACTTCTTGATATTATCCCTTCACATCACTAATAATAGCATTTTAGAGTGGTACAGAAATAGCAAGTTTGAGAAAGAGAGAACTTCGCAACTTATATTCTTTGCAACTTGGAATTCCAATTTAGCGGGGCAATTTTACAAACACTTTAGGAACACTATCACTTCTACTATAAGACGAAAAATAATTTAAAGTGAAAAAAAGAGAGAAGAAATCAATAGATTCGGGTCATACAGATCGAGTCTGTGAAGCCCATGAACTTGGGCATTTTGATCTTTTTGTAGAACTCTTCGCCCCACCTTGTTGTCAATGATCGATTGAGCAAACTATTACTTCTAATGTATGACGAAAAAGATGTTAAAAAATAAGAGAACGAATAAGTAGATTTGGGATGTACGAATGGGGCTGTGAAGTCCACGAACTCGGGTATTTCGATCTTCTCGTAGAACTGCTAAGATTTTTAGAAAGAAGAGTGTTTCGATCTTCTCGTAGAACTGCTCATCCCCACCTTTATCTTCTTTGTTGTTGATGATCACTTTGTTATACTATTTTAAATTGAGCTAACATTAATTATGGTTATTTTTCTAAATACTGGTTAGACCCAAGTTTGGATGAGACAAACATGATAAACCCAATAAGGTTGTAATCTATCATGCATGGGCTAGTGTGCATCTATTGAATTAATGTGGTTGACAGTATTTAGTATGGGCCTGGTTAGTCAATTGAGCTTTTTATGGAGGAGCCCAATGTGACTAGGGTTTTAATATTTATAGAGGCTAAGTCCCCTCTCTTCCTACTATCGGACTGTTTTTCTATAAAATTCCGTCATACAGAGAGTGGGTACAGAGAGGAAGACTTACCACTAATACGTGTTCTTCAGGATTACAACCGCTACTTCATTGAGGTCCATCAACCATGGAGCAAACAAGTAAGTTTCGCATCCTTCTTGAATCTTGAATCATGTTGATGTTCCTATATCATATATAATCCATGGTCACGATTTTATGATTGATTTTATGCTTGATTTTATGCTTACATGTGGTATCAGAGCCTAATGTACGTGGACTAAGAGATTACCCGTGCCTACGGCACTCCCAATAAAAATAAATTAATAATAATTTTATTTAACTTTAGTAATTTTTGGTTAGAAATTAAAGGTAAAAACTATTATGAATATAAAATTAAAAACACCTTTATCAGTCCTACACAAAAATAAGGGAGGGAGAGAGCATAGCCAAAAGAGAAGAACATTTAGCAAACCCAAAAAAAAAAAAAAAAAAGAGAACACCAAGTATCAGAGAAAAATACTCAGTTTTCAATTGGCAATAATTGGTACAATTAAAAAAATAGACATCTAAACTCTGTGTGAAATCAAAGAAATGAAAAGCAATCTTATACATTTTCTTTCACGCATCTTACATTACTGATTCCACTCTAAAAGTGTAATATTTGTCCTCTAATTAAGTGTTTATTAGCCTCTATATGGGTATTAGTATAGATTTTTAGCAATAAATTGATCTGAAGTGGTTTTCTATGTGTATTGTAGGTTTTCGGTGATAAAATGATGAAAATGGCCTAAAGAGAAGAAGTGCGTCCGGACGGACTGTTCGGACGGTTCCCATCGTTCGGACAGACGGTTCAGACGGATAAATAACCGTTCGGATGGTTCAACTGGTCAGACGGTGGGTTCGGATGGGCGAATCACCGTTCGGACGCTACAACGGAGATCGAAGTTTCAGAGTCAATTTTTCCCGTTCAAAAGCCATCCAGAGTTGATTTTTCCCGTTCTAAACTATCACAGAGGCATCTTTTTCCGTTCGAAGAAATACAGAGCCGAGTTTTCACGTCTGAAGACCGTCCGAACGGTGAAGTAATCGTCTGAACGATTACTCCACCGTCCGGACAGTGCGTCCGGACGCCATTCAGACGGTCTTAAGACGCTATTCGAACAGTTAGCGCAATTTTGCCCTACATCACAGCAGTTGAACAAAACAGATTTGTATCTAATTTTCTGTATAGCTGGACGGTAGGAGGAGCTTCAAAGGGGGAACTTTTGATATTTTGTAAAGTTTTTAGTTAGATTTACTTTAATACTTTGTAATGTTGTCATTTATTGCTTTTGAATCTTTGTAAATGAATGTTTTATATATGAAGTGAATATTTCTCTACTCTTTCTAGCATTCTCTCTCATTTTCTTACCATTTCTCTCACTTTCCTAGCAACCAAATACTAGTTCTACATAGTTTAATGGTAAATTTTTCTTCATTTATGCTCTTTGACATGGATTTTAATAGCTAAACATCTCTTGGATGTGGTTGTGAAGATCCAGCAAGGATCTTCAAAGGGTTGAAAATGAGATGTATGAACTTTAAAGCCATATCCTTAAAATTCCATGGTTCCATTTGATTTAGCATGAGATTCATTAGAAAAGCTTAGGTTCATAACCCCTTAACAATATTTATGCACAAATCAATGTTTGGTATAGGTATTGCACATGTCTAAGGTTTGATTCTAGGGTGCTAGTCATAGATTTCATTTTTATACTCAATCAAACTAAAACCTACATTTTTGTAGTCGACATTTTCCGAATCAAGAATCCAAGATGCGATTCTTGATTTGAGTTATAAACCTCTCATTGGAAACCCTTGTTGTGAATTGGTGGATTGAAACAACCATGTCCAAACTTTTCCTAATTACATAAAACTAGATTTTATTGCCTTCATCAATTATTAAGTTCTTACATTAACCATGGAACAACCATCATCTCAAAACCAACATATTTTCAGTCTCTTTTATATTAGGAAAAGAAAAGAATTTTCATTTGCAATCCATCAAGATAAGTGCCCGTGCTAGTTGAGCTTTGTTGCTATATTTGCAGAATTCCCTTGGGAGAGAACGACACCGGATTCTCCGATTTTACTACATTCGCGACCTCCGTACTCTTGCGGAGTAACTCCAGTTGTGCAGCACATCTGGAGGCTGTCGCACCCAGATTTTTCGCACTCGAAGAATACTCACACAAGCGGGAAAAATGCTGTACTCTCTCGTTAGAACTCACCCTCCTAGAAGAATGAGTGCGACTAGGTTTGAATCGAAAAATTGGTTTGAATAAAGGGCTTTTGAAAAAGATTCGGAGTCGCCACCTAACTTGATTAAGGTGAGTTAGGTCACCTGAAAACTAAGCATAGTCCGAAAACTACACTTAGGGTTTTTGGAAAACGATTTTGAAAATATCTCCTCAAGAGAGGGTTTTTAAGAAAACAGGTTGTTTGGCAATCTTTGGAAAACATTTACCCTTCTTGAAAAATAACTCCCTTTTTTGGTCTATGAAAACAGTGATCCTAGGTTTGGAGGTTGGTTACGTGTAGGGAAGACGCACTAAGCTATCACCCTACCTCGCCCTTTTGGTACCTACATGTCAATCTACCCTAGATTCACCTATGAGAGTCTTCAATTAACTAATGGTCAATCTTATCCACTTTGAAAAACAATTTTTAAAAAGAAACTAACATGATACATGATATGTAAGTGCAAGAAAGAGACTTGAAAAATAGATTTGGAAAGAGATTGATTTAATTTGAAAATAAATTTGAAGAGATGGAATTGAAATTTGAAAGTTTGAAAATTGAAAGTAGAAATTTGAAAATAGAAATTTTGAAATTGAAATTTTGAAAATAGATTCGAATTTGAGATTTGGAAAGATTTTGGAAACCACACCCATGAGGGTAGAATTGAAAGTTTGAAAAGTGTTGTGACCGCACCTATGAAGGTTGCCTACGTATCCCTTTGGGGGAATCAGGTCAGTCGTAGTTTGGACCGGAGTCCGATTGAAAAGAGAAGAATTGATTTGGAAGAAGATTGAATTGGAAATTGAATTTGATTTGAAATTAGAAGAGGAAATTGAAAATTGAAATCGAGGAGATTGGACTTGCTTTGGAAAGATTGATTTTGGAAAGACTTGGTTTTAGAAAACCTAGACTTAGGAAAGAGAAGAGACTTAGGAAAGATTTGGCTTGACTTGGAAGGTTTAGGAAATTATGAAAGATTGGATTTAGGAAGTGTTCAAATTAGGGAAGGTCCGATTTAGGAAAGTTCCAAATTAGGAAAGTTTTATTTTTGAAAAATTTCAAATTAGGAAAGTTTTAAATTAGGAAAGTTCGGAATTTAAGAAAGTTTCAACTTAGGAAAGTTTTGAAAATTGGAATGTTTCGTTTTAAGATAGGTTTTGAAATAGGAAAGTATTGAATTTAGAAATGTTTTCAATTAGGAAAAGCTTAGTTTAAGAAAGGCTTAAAAGTTTCAAGTTAAGAAAGTTTTGAATTTTGGAATGTTTTGAAAAAGGGAAGTTTTGAATTTGGAAAGTTTTGAAAATAAGGAAGTTTTGAAAATAAGAAAGTTTCGTTTTGGAAAAGGTTTGAAAAAGGAAAGTTTTCAGTTTAGGAAATATTTGAATTAAGAAAGTTTTGAGTTTAGAAAAGCCTTAGATTTGGAAAGATGTTGAAGTTTTGGAAAGTTTAGAATTTTGGAGAGATTTAGATTTAGAAAGATTTAACTTGAGAAAGTTTTGAGTTTGGAAAGATTTGAAATTTAGAAAGTTTAAGATTTAAAAAGTCTTAGAGTTTTAGAAAATCTTGAGATTAGAAAAGGTTTGAGTTTAGGAAAAGTTTGAAAACTTAAATTTGGAAAGTTAAGATTTTGGAAGGGGGTTGAATTAGGAAATGGTTGGATTAGGAAAGACTTGAATTTTGAAATTTAAGGAAAGATTTAAGGTTTAGGTTTAAGAAACTTATGGTTTAGGAAGGAATTGAATTAAGAAAGGTTTGGATTAGGAAGGGATTGGATTTGGTTTCTAAAAGAAAAGATTTGATTTTGTTTCCAAAAAATGGAGTGTGGGATCTAGTTTCCTAAACAGGAATATTTGATTTGGTTTCCTAAAGGGAAGATAGGATTTGGTAAGAATTTGGAAAGAGAGATTCTAGAAACCCTAGATTTGGAAAATTATAGTTTCGATGTAGAAAATAGGTTTTGGAAACATATATAGTTTGGATGTGAAAACAAGAGGTTTTGGAAACCTAGGTTTGGGGCAAAGTTTGAAAATCATGTTTTTGGAAAGAAAATTAGGGTTTCCTAATGGTTAGCTCTAGGGCTTGACTTGGGCTTTAAGAAAAGAGATTTTTGGAAAGTACGCTTTTGGAAACGAGTTTTTGGAAGGAAATCCTAGGGAGAAGTTTTTGGAAAGATTTTGAAAAGAAAGTTTTTTTAAAAAGATTTTTGGAGAGAGTTTTTCTAGGAAAATTTTTGGTAGAAGATTGTTGGAGAGAGAGTTTAGGAAAGTGAATTTTGAGGAGAAAGGGTTTTTGGAAAAGAGTTGAAAAAGGGAGTTTGGAAAAAATAGACTTTTGGAGGGAGTTTTTAGAAAACAATTTTGGAAATGAGAGTTTTAGGAAAGTATGTTGAAAAAGAGATTTTTAGGAAGAGATTTTTGATGAGAGAGTTTTTGAAAAATATAAAAACATCTCACTTTTCTAAAGCGATTCTAGCCATAAGAGGGCTAGAACCACTTTAAGAAAGTGGTTTTGAAAACAATAAGGTTTGAAAATATAGACCAAAAGGTCACTTTTAATGTAACCCTTTCCTAAAGCAACCCTAGCCATGGAAAGGCTAGAATTACCCTAGAATTGTGGTTTTGAAAACAAGTTTTTGAAAAAGAGATTTTGATGCAATTTTGAAAACAAGTTTAAAAATGATTTAAAAAACAACTTTGAAAACGGTTTTTGGAAGATGTAAGATCATGATATGCACAATGCAGTTTTGGGGTCGTGAACATACAAGGCTAAGGCTTCACTATATAACCAAGGGGGGCCGGACCCACGTGGTCTCTGGTTAGACTAGAAGAAAGCCCCTGACACGGTGACTCTCCAATAGCCCAATCCTACACATGGACCGGGAATCCCCTTGTTTCAAGCATACAAAGAAAAGGGGGAAAAGAGATGGGGGATTAAAATAGAAAAAACCCAAGTGGGTTAGGAGAGAGAAGAGAGAGGGGGGAAGTGCGGAAATTTAAATAGGGAGCCTACCGTATGTCTTGTTTATTTTACGCGCCGTGCTGTCTTCGGTCTTCTGTCTTCGTCTTGATCTTCACCTTCAGTCTTCAAGAGTTGTCTTCAAGCTTCAAACTTCAGATTTCAACTCTTCAAGTCTTCGAAGGAGGGTTGAAGGTTAGTGTATGAGTGTATAGGGGTGTGTATGAGTGTATAGGAGGCTAGGGTTTGTGTATGGTGGCTAAGGTTTGGAAGAACCTAAGGAGGCTAGGGTTTAGGAGGTGCTCGAGCTCTGTATATCGAAATATGTAATTTTTAGGTTAAGTTTGCAGACTCTTTAAACTTTGGAAGAGGCTCTGTATTTATAGAGGTTGGACAACACTGGCGCCAGGCCAAATTTTACACTGGCACCACTAGGAGTGGCGCCAGGCCATTTTTTGGCTTGGCGCCACTACTAGTGGTGCCAGCCATTTAGGAAATATTTAAGGTCGGCAAGCAACGTATCTTTGACTAGATTTGAGCGCCTGTACTACTGACTACCATGCAATTTTTAGCCTAGCTTCACTAGGAGTGACTCTGGAAAGTCTGAAAATGATTTGAAAGAGCTGGGAATGACCCGAAAGACCGAAAAAGAGCAAGAACACTAAAAATAGAGTCCTGGAGGTATTTGACTTGAAAAGTGAGGATAGGATATATCGGAAGGGTTGGCCGGGCCTTTAAGGGCAAAACGGTCAACCGGACCGGGAAGCTGCCGGGACAGACTCAGACTGTCCCAAAAGAAGACTTGGGATCTAGAAACATTATTCAGAATGTTCCCAAAGGTTGCCGGTTTGATTCCCAGAGCTGGCGTGGTCGAAAAAGGAGACCGGCCCACCAGGGGCAAAACGGTCATTTCGTACCGGGTTTGTCGAAACTGACTCGGAATGATCCGGAAAGATAAGGAAAGGCTGAGAATACTACAAGAAGCATTCTCGGGAGGTTACCAATTTGATACCCAGAGCCGGTGTGGTTAGAAAAGGAGACCGGCCCACCAGGGGCAAAACGGTCATTTTGTACCGGATTGGCCGGAACTGACTCGGAATAAACCGGAAAGGTAAAGGAAGGTTGAGAATACCATAAGAAGTAATCTCAAAAGGTTACTGGTTTGATACCCAGAGCCAGTGTGGTTCCCGAGGCGTTTGAATGCCTAGGGATAAAACGGTCATTTAGCTTCAATTGGGCCCTACGGGCCCGAGAAGCGACTGGTGGACTAAATTCAAGTTAAAAAGGCGGGCTTAGAGTCTAAATATGCATGTGATGTACGAAAGTGAGCTTGGTCAGCTCAAAAATTGCCGAGCGGGCAAAAATGGGGTGCTTACAGAGGCGTATCAACTACTCCTCAAAAATAGCCGCATTTGCACAAACGGCCATACTCGTTGGCCCACAACTACACGATGCTTTTGTTTGTCGCACTCACTTGCCCCTTAGCAAACCCCTTGACTCTGCAACTCTAAACATATTGCCTACAAAATCAATGTTATATTACCAATAAATTAAAAGAAAATCAAGTTATAGGTGGAAAGACAGGGCAGAGAAAAAAACAAACTGATAAAATATATGGGGTGTGTTGTGTTACCCGTGCAAACTTAAGGGTAACACATAAAAGCTCAACTAATTTGTTAAATTCATTCTTAGCATAAGTAGACCAATGTTTTTAGTTTTCATATTTCATTACTATTCGTTATCATTACAAAAGAAAATTCCAAATGCATCATTCCATAGCACTACTCGACCATAAGTTTGTGTGGCCAGCACCATATTGCATTTTGTTAATGAAAAAACTTATTTGAAATTTCAATGTCCCAAAATTGTGTCAGAGAAAAAGTGAGGAAACAATGTTACTTTTGTTCAAATCCAATCTTCAACACTCGAATTCACAAAACAATAAAGATAAATAAATAAAAATCTTCATGTCCGGATTCCTCTTCTCCACGTCTGGCTGCCATCTTCACTGCAGCAGTTCAAATTCAGCAGCCACCTCTCTCACACTATATAGCAACTCAAAATTCAAATGAGAGACCCACTTTCTCTCTAACCACCGCACCACACATCGGTCATCACCTATTGGCCAAAAACATCAAAAAAATCAAATGAGAAACAACCAATAAAAAATAAATAAAAATCAAAGAACCAAAGAACATGCAAGATTCTCAAATAAATGAAATCAAAATTAGTCACAAACAAATGCACATCAATTAGTTTGAAAAGAGAGTACTTAAACTACACATACACAAACACAAACACAAACACAAAATGCTACCAGTTACCACACTCATGGACAGCCTTTGTGTACCCTAAACAAAGGATCAAATGGTCAAAGAGAGAGATCTATCAAAATCGGAGGATGTGTTCTGGTAGGGAAGAGTTGTTGCCATGATGGGTGGGTGGGTGTGCTTTAGATGAGAAAAGTTGTGTTAGAGAGAGAGAGAGAGAGGTGGTGTTATAGGTGAAGGCTGGGTTAGAGAGAGAGATGTGGAGGTGGGTTTGTTATTAAAATATTTGAATGAAAGCTGGTTATGTGAGTGGGGCTTGAGGGATAAGATGGTGAGGGTTGGAATTGGAAGATGTGTAAAGCTTTGGAGGGAGAGTTTTAGAGAGAGAACTTTAGGTATATATAAAGTTGGTGGTGTGTATATATAAAGTTTTATATACAACAAATGAAAAGGAAATGCAGCTTTATCTTTTGGGGTTTGGTGCATTGTTTTATTATATAGTTATTGTATGGGTTTTTGTAGTAGTGGGGTATTTTTTGGCAGGGTTTGGAAAGGGATTACAAGGCAAGGAATGTCACACCGGTAGCTCTTTGACGCCTCCCCAAAAACTTATTTGCCTTGCTGCTCCCCACTCAAAATCCACCGACTCATCCGTCGAGATAGAGAGAGAAAGTGAAAGATAGAGTGAGGGAAAGTGTGGTGGCTTTGGGCAGTGAACCCAATTTGGGTGGTGGTGTGCATACTGAGTTTGTAGGTGTGATGTGGGTTTGGGCGGGATTTGAATTTGAGATCAAACGTGTAACTAATCTCAATCGTTGGATACAATTTAAAATTGAATGTGAACCGTTGGATACAAATTGTGATAGGGACATTTTCAAAACAAGTTGTGTTTTATTAGATAGATTAGGGACTCATTGTGTGATTTTAAGCTATTAAACTCGATTATGAGTTGTTAAATGTGAAACTTGTGTGATTTAATCTGGATAATACAATGATCCTCTTCAAATTCTTTTAGAGGGCTTTTATTCCTCTCGAAACAATGAACATTTTGATGTAAATAACGTAACCTAACTTGATTTGTAGAGATAAATCTAAGGTTTTGAAGTTTTGGGTCAAAATTTGAATTTTTTGATAAAATCGTTCAATACGTTATGATTTTATGTATATCTTTGCATTAGATTACATATTATTGCTTCTGGGATACATACGAAATTTTTTATACAAGTTTATGCTAGAAAAAATTGAGTTTTGAAACCCTAGTTTCCATAGCCAAAACTAGGGTTTTTGAAATCCCAATAAATCTTGTTTTTCATCCGTCAAAACTATCATAAATGTGATCCTTGATGTCTAGATAGCTTGTTTATGTGGTTAAATTGCATAAATCATGCCTAAAATTGTCGAATTTAGCCCAAAAAAAATGGAGTTGGATCGTTTTTCTAGCAACTGGGTCTGTTTTGCAGACATTTGGGTCGGGTTTGATCTGACGGGTAAGGAAGATGACCCAGATGAGTCAAGGGAAGCCAAACAAAGCCCATTCTCAGCCTATGGAGAGTGGGGGCGCGTGAGATAGATTTTGGGGCTAGTTCAAAAACGAAAAATATTCCTCTTAGGTTGAAGATTTCAAATTTTTTCATAATTTTTAGGGACTGTTTGGTATTTTTTTAGGCCAAAAAAGTATATTTTTTTGCATTTTCTCAAAAATCGTGTGCAAATTTTTAAAGATTTTTTATAAGTAACATGTTTTGAACATTCTAAACATCATGGAATATTGTACTCTTTCTGTTTTGATACATAAAATAATGATTGCTTTCTGGAGTTTTGTTTTTGCCTTATTTTAGGGGTTTTTTTTTGCATTTTCTTGAAAACCGTATGTACTTCTTGGGTAATTTTCTATAGATAACTTGTTTTTAACCTTATGAACCTCATGGAGATGAGTACTCTTCGTGGGTACTCTTATGTACATTATACTCTCTCCCATAAGTCCTTTTAGGTGCCTAAAATCGTCATTTAATGTTGGAAATTGCAATGAATGGTTTTGACACATGGTTTAGGCAATGTATATGTGATCACATGGTGCATTTGGTTACGTGCCCATAAGGATGTGATTGCAAGCATATTGGTATGCTAGATGTAATGTAGAGCAATTTTACATAAAGTGATGTCATAATAAGAATTTTAGATTGAAATAGGTGCCATTGCCCAAAGGGCTACATTCATTAGATCTGATTTTGTTGCATATAGTATATGACTGTATCCATTATGTTATTGCATACAATCGCCTACCCAAATGGAATTATTGTGTGCTTTAATGACAAGGATGTGATTCAGCAACTGATCCAAGAGTGCCTAGTTTTGAAAATTTGTCTGCCCAAAGAGGACTTTTTTTCAAATGTTTAGGCGATCTCATATGGTGTTTAGCTTAAAAGGGCCTCATAGCATGTTGCACTCTTTGCCCAAAGGGAAGATGGCAATGATGCACCGGGGATCCCCATTATTTATGCTTGGTAAAATTGTTGCCCTTATCTCACTGATATATTACCTTCTTTTGTTTGTTGCCATGACAGTTTTCTTTGTAGTTAACAACAATAACACCACTGTTGTGCTATTGAATTGTTCGAATTTTAAGAAGTGGAAGCAGGATATAAAGTTTGCTTTGGGTATAGTTGATTTTGGAGACTTAGACACTTGTGCTGATTGTATTCATAGAAAATTGATCAAGACTAAGAAGAAAAGTGCAACACGGTGTGGTGACCTTTTGGAAGTCATACACACTGATATTAGTGGACCTTATTCCTCTACTTTTTGTAAAAATAAATATTTTTTGACTTTTATTTATGATTTCTCTCGTTATGGTTATGTTTACCTAATTAAAGAGAAATCTGATGCACTTGAAAAGTTCAAAATTTTTAAAACAGAGGTTGAGAATCAATTGACCAAAAGGATTAAGGTTGTTAGGTCTGACCGTGGGGGCGAGTATTATGGCAAACATGATGTCACTGGACAACATATGAGACCGTTTGCCAAATACTTGCAAGAATGTGGGATTGTTGCCCAATATACCATCCCTGGTAGTCCTGAACAGAATGGTGTGGAGGAAAGGCATAATCGCACCCTTAAAGACATGATGAGGAGTATGATGAGTAGGAGTAATTTGCCTACATACCTTTGGGGTGATGCCATTAAGGGTGAGATGTACATTCTCAATAGGGTTCCTAGCAAATCTGTTCCTAAAACACCTTTTGAATTGTGGACTAGTAGAAAGTCTAGCCTTAACCATCTTCATGTCTGGGGTTGTCTAGTAGAGGTTATGATATATAACCCTTTTGAGAGGAAAACCGACCCTAGAACCATTCGTTGTTTCTTCATTGGATATTCAGATCATTCTAAGGGATACATGTTCTACTGTCTTACACTAGGTGCTAGGATTGTCGAGTCTCAAACAACTAAGTTCTTGGAGTATGATACAACTGATTTGGAGACCTCATAGTATCATGATGTGGATAGGCAGAGCGACGTGGTGCCTATCCCCTTGCCCAATATCCAGACCTTTGTTTTGCCTACACCTATGGATGAAGTTGATCAAGAGCAGCTAGGGATTAATGCTCCGATGACTGTTAATGCTTCTAATCCTACTGAGCCTGTTCTAGAGGTACCTGTGAGAAGATCAATGAGACAGAGGAGACCTGCCATATTTGACGAGTTTTTTGTCTACCTTGGTGAGAGTGACTATGATGTAGGTTCTGTGGTTGATCCAATGACCTATGCTGGTGCAATTTCGAGTCTCCAGTCTAGCATGTGGGTGGATGCTATGACAGATAAGATACATTCTATGATGCATAATGGAGTAGGGGAGCTCATTAATCTTCCAGTGTTCTGTAAGCTTATTGATTGCAAGTGGGTGTTCAAGGCCAAGAAAGACTCTAAAGGGCAGGTTGAGCGTTTCAAGGCCAGATTGGTTGCAAAGTGGTTTACTTAGAGAGAAGGCGCTGATTATAATGATACATTTTCTCCAGTTTCATATAAGGATTCATTTAGAATTGTCATAGCCCTGATGGCTCATTATGATTTGGAGCTTAATCAAATGGATGTTAAGACTTTCTTTTGGAATGGTGGCCTAAATGAGGAGATTTACATGGAGTAACCTGAGGGCTTTAAGGAAGAGGGTAGGGAGCACATGGTATGTAAGTTGAAGAAATCCATTTATGTTTTGAAGTAAGCCTCGCGTCAATGGTATTTGAAGTTTGATGAGATTGTCACTTCTTTGGGCTTTGTGGAAAATAAGGTTGATCAGTGCATATATTTTAAGGTCAGTGGGAGGAAATTTATTTTCCTTATTCTTTATGTTGATGATATCCTCATTGCCAGTAGTGACCTAAGTCTTTTGTATGAGACTAAGACGTTGTTATCTAAATCGTTTGATGTGAAAGATCTTGGAGAGGCCTCATTTGTTTTAAGTATTGAAATCATTCGTTATAGATCTCGTGGTGTGCTGGGGCTTTCTTAGAAAGGGTACATCAATTGTGTACTTGAGAGGTTTAGTATATAGAACTGTAGACCTGGTGATATTCCTATTACCAAAGGTGACTAATTCAGCAAGAGTCAATATCCGAAGAATAATTTGGAAGTAAAAGCTATGCAAAATGTTCTTTATGTTAGTGCAGTTAGGAGTCTAATGTATGCTTAGCTGTGTACTAGGCCAGATATTGCTTTTGCTGTAGGAGTTCTTGGTAGATATCTTTCTAACCTTGGCATGGACCATTGGGTGACTGCAAAGAAAGTCATGAGATATCTGTAGAGAATGAAAGATTATATGCTTGTATACAGAAGGGTGGAGAATCTTGAGGTTATTGGTTATTCAGATTCAGACTTTGTTGGATGTGTGGATGACATAAAGTCTACTTTAGGATATGTTTTTATGCTAGCTGGAGGAGCTATTTCATGAAAAAGTGTCAAGAAGACTCTTACGGCTTCTTCTACTATGCATGCTGAGTTTATGGCTTGTTTTGGAGCTGCAACCCAAGTTGTTTGGCTGCAGAGTTTCATTACAGAACTTAAGGTGATTGATTCCATTGCTAGACCACTGAAAATCTTTTGTGACAATAGTGCAGTCGTTTTCTTTTCTAAGAATAATAAGAGTTCTAGTGGGTCTAAGCATATTGAGATTAAGTATATTAGAGATTTAGTAAGAAAAAGTGATATCATCATTGAGTACATTGATACAGAAAAGATGACGGCAGACCCCTTGACCAAGGGACTCAGGCCTGTTACTTTTAGTAGACATGGTTCTGAAATAGGTGTAATTTGGTCATTTGATGTACTTGATTAGTGGGAGTTGTTTTCTTTACATTATTTGAAAGATCTTATGTGTTGAGACATTTTTAGTTATTTTGTGATTGTCTTTGATGCCATTTATACTTGAATATATTTTTTTGATGCTTGTATATCATATGGATAAATGTATTCATACTTCAGTTTTATTGATAGTCTTAAGTTTGGTGTAACTTAAGCAATTCGGGATATGTCTTGTGTTGCACCATAAAGTTATCTCGAGACAGTTATGCAAGACATGCTGGTTTCATTGGAGACCCTAAGAATTCTCTTGCTTATTGATTGAGCATACAATTAAAGAGAATTTGAGGACTGATTGAGGATTAGCACTGTTATGAGATCATATATGGAGTGTTTCTTCCCACCACATGATTACACCCTAAAAGTGTAATCATAAGCTCGTAATTTGCACTTTGTTAGACTTATATTATAATTAATTGTTTTATTTTAGTTAGATATTTGTTTGAGTATGTTTTTTTATGTATTTTGTAGGTTATATAAGCTAATAAAGGCAAAAAAAAAACAAGAATAATCAAAGCGGGTTCAAGGCGAATAATTTGTTTATGAAAATTCAAACTTGTCTCGGTATTTGGGCCATATCTTTTTACTCCGTTATTCAATTGAACTGATTTTTGTGCCATTGGAAAGAAGACTTCAAGAGCTACAATTTGTCCTCTAATGTGCATTAGCTGAATCGGCCTCTAAGGTGGTCAAAATCAAGCTTCAAAGTGGAGGGATGAATAATACCCGATCGATTGGTTTGGCAAACTTCAGAGAGGGTGATTTACCGATCGATTGGTGAACAGTGCCCGATTGATCATGAACAGTGACCGATCTATCGGCCGATCAATCGATGAACAGTGCTCGTGAATAGTAAAAACAGTGAATTGACCGATCGAACGCTACAATTACTGTTCGATTGGTCGTTCGATCGGTGAACAGTGCCGATCGAACAGTCGATATAGATCTGGAGCTTAAAAGCTATGGTTTGAAAAAATGAGGGAGAGACAGATTTTTTGGGTTTGTAACAGCCAAGGGAGCAGTATGAAAAGCTCCTCCAAGGTTGGTTTTTATGTTTTTGTGTATTTTTAGTTTAGATTTATGTTTGTAATGTTAATGTAGGAGTAGAAATTGTAACTTTCTTTCATTGTAATGTATTTTTCTTCACTTTCTTGCCATTTTCTCTCACTTTCTTAGCAGCCAAATACTAGTTTTACTTAGTTTAATGTTAGATTTACCTTCATTTATGCTCTTTATTATGGATTCTAGTAGCTAAACATCCCTTGGGTGTGGTTGTGAAGATTCACCAAGGATCTTCAAGGGGTTGAAAATGAGTTGTATGAACTTTAAAGTCATATCCTTAAAATTCTATGGTTCCATTTGATTTAACAGGAGATTCATTAGAAAAGCTTAGGTTCATAACCCCTCAGCAATATTTATGCACAAATCAATGTTTGGTATAGGTATTGCACATGTCTAAGGTTTGATTCTAGGGTGCTAGTCATAGATTTCATCTTTATACTCAATCAAACTAAAACCTACATTTTTGTAGTCGACATTTTCTGAATCAAGAATCCAATGTGCGATTCTTGATTTGAGTTATAAACCTCTCATTGGAAACCCTTGTTGTGAATTGGTGGATTGAAACAACCATGTCCAAACTTTTTCCTAATTACATAAAACTAGATTTTATTGCCTTCATCAATTATTAAGTTCTTACATTAACCATCGAACAACCATCATCTCAAAACCAACATATTTTCAGTCTCTTTTATGTTAGGAAGAGAAAAGAATTTTCATTTGCAATCCATCAAGATAAGTGCCCGTGCTAGTTAAGCTTTATTGCTATATTTGCAAAATTCCCTTAAGAGAGAACGACACTGGATTCTTCTGTTTTTACTATATGCGCGACCTCCATACTCTTGCGGAGTAACTCCGGTTGTGAAACACATCTGGTGGCGTACCACCACACTACTACATTTGATCCATGTCAATAGGATTATTAGTATTTGTAATTATGAGTGGTCTTGCATGGACTAATAATGTAATGACTGCTTTGGTTCGATATTGATAGCCTTGTTGAACCGGATTATTTTAGGTGTTGTTTCTCATCCTACTAGGTTTTTTAAAATTGTGGTGACGTACAGTTATTTCTATGTTCCAACTTGAGAGTCGTTTTCTAAAATTTTTTATAATTTATTCAACATTACAATTAATGTTTGCTCAAGTGAGAATGTTAGACTATTCTAAATTGAGCTAACATTAATTATGGTTATTTTTCTAAACATGGGTTGGACCAAGGTCTGGATGAGATAAATATGGTAAACCCAATAAGGTTGTGATCTATCATGCATGGGCTAGTGTGCACCTATTGAATTAATGTGGTTGACGGTATTTAGTATGGGCATGGTTAGTCAATTGAGGCTTTTATGGAGGGGCCCAATGTGACTAGGGTTTTAGTATTTATAGAGGCTAAGTCTCCTCTCTTTCCACTATCAGACTATTTTTCTATAAAATTCCGTAATACAGAGAGTGGGTACAGAGAGGAGGACTTGCCACTAACATGCGTTCTACAGGATTACAACCGCTGCTTCATTGAAGTCAATCAACCATGGAGTAAACATGTAAGTTTTGTATCCTTCTTGAATCTTGAATCATGTTGATGTTCCTATATTCACATATAATTCATGTTCATGATTTTATGATTGATTTTATGCTTACACACCTGGGCTAACAATTGAAGTTTTCCATCCATTTCTTCCGATCAAATAGAGAGGCGGAGGGATTAGCAATTGTATGCCATTGATCACCAGCATTGAGGGAGGAGAATTACTTGAAGAATGGGTGGTAATATGAGCATGTCTTGTTCCAGGAACAATATGTAAAATGGCCATACCAGAATAACGGAAACGACACAACGTTTGGAACCGGAGCGACTGAAGAGGAGGACACTGATCGGGTGAGAAGCGTTGGTTTGAGAAAGGAGAGCGGACATGTAATTTTATCTTCTTAAAGGGACATTTATGAAATAAAAAGTGTGGGAAACAATTGGGTGTGCTTCCGCCTTTTGAAGCAGTAGAGATAGAGATAGAGATAGAGATAGAGATAGAGATAGTCACTGTCATGGTGGCTAGACAGGTGCCGTTGAATGGGTGCCACATCAAGTAGGGCCTACCGAGATAGGAGGATGTCTAGCCACCGCAACGGTGGCTAGCATTTTTCTAGAGATAGAGATAGATATATATACGTTATGGTCTACTCTGTGGTGAATCTCATGCACAATAGTGGAAGAAGCAATACCTCTAAAAGAAGGCACATCGCTGAAAATGATGTAAATATTTTTTTTTTTTTTTTTTTTTTGTGTTCGTTATCTTTCTGTTCACTGCATTAATTACGTTGTGTGCTTTCTTTTTATTGCTTTCTATGAACATCGCACTTTTCTTTTGCTTCTGAGATTTGGTCCTTTTTTATGCATATATATATATATATATATACGGAGTCAAATTTCAACGGTTGAGAAAAAAAATAATTCATCAAATGACTAAAATCTACATGGTATTTGGCATTTGCGATAGTGGTTCACCACATAAAAAAATTTAGGTTGTAAATCTACCAAAACCTTAAAAAAAAATAAAAAAAAAAGTGCTTGTACTAGCTGGGATGAAAAAACATGTTGGGGGGTTATATAAACGGATGAGCTGTAAATCTAGAACTATGTTATTTGAAATTCAGATCATTTCGGTAAGTGAAACAGAAACGAAAACGTAATACGTCACATGTTTTAAAATATGATACGATAAAGGTAAACTTTTATAAAGTATACTATAATTAAGGTACTATAAGAGTTTTCTTTAGTAATTAGACATGTAATAAAACATAATTTATGTTTCTTCAGATTAATCATATAAAAACAAATTTTAAAAGTATTATGGCTTTTTTTATATATTGTTATGCGAAAATTTTATTCTTCCTATATTTTTATTATGATTGATTTTATTCGTCTGTAAGTTGACCTTTAAAGATATAAACAAAAAAAAAAAAAAAAAGTTTAGGATTATTTTGGATCGCTAAATTCATTATTTTGAAATACTAGAGTACTATGTTTTGAAACGTTGTTTTAAAAATATAATTAACTAGGGTTGTAGAGTATAATAGTAAGAAAGATCTAGACTTTTAAGAGTTCGAAACTTGATAACTCTCTTGCTTACTAGACCTGAAAAATAAATTTCTTGTGACTTTTTTTAGTGTGTAATGATCTGCCTTTAATCAAATAATCGAGATCTCCCAACCACATAAACAGTAAAAAAATTTAGAAAGAGTACCGTAGCTTATTTAATTAACTTCCAGGTCTGCTATGAAAGGAATCTTTAATTTATCGATTGCACAAATCTATGAATTTTTAAAAAAAAATGAAGTTGAGCTTGGCACGGTTCATTTCCCTTCTACGCAAAAGGTCATATACAATGTATGATATATAAGGCTGCGTAGAATGGAAATGTGCAATGTATGACAAAGTCAACTTGAAGTTAAATAATAAAAAGAGTCATACAACTTGTTCTTCAAGAAAGTTACAATAGTTATTCAAGGGGAAACTGTTTTGAAAGAATTTTTTTTCCTCTTAATACAATAAAAAAATGTATACGCCGTCCTTGATTGTCAATGCCTTTCTAACAATAAAATAAGAAAAAATGTTGTATATAAATAAATTTGCAACCCACTTTCTTACCCGTGATATAAATTGAATGTGTCCCACCTATGAATTTCACTGCATTATATTTTGTATATGACAAAATTGATTGGTGTACAGTATTACTTTGAAATAAATTGATCTTACTATTATATGGTAAATTGGCCCAAGTTACACAACTAATCGGTCCAGAAATAATCATACGCTCCATCCCAGTTGTGGGTGGTGGTGGTGCTTCTCATAGCAGTGGTGGGTGGTGGTGCAGTGGATGACGACAACAATGGCGGCGGCAATGGCGGTGGGCGTGGAGGGTAGCTGCGGGTGATGGCAGTGTGTGGCAGTGGCTTCGGCGGTGGTGGCGGCGACACTAAACATTGAAGGTGGACTGTAAATTTACAAGGTGCACACTCAAGGCCAGGGGGATAATCACCATATACATACCGACTACAGATGTTGCAACGAGAGCAGTAGTCCCTGGTAAATCGAACAAAAGTGAGAAGGTGCGGGTGAGCTTTAACCTCAAAGGATGCTCCATACTTGACATGTGAATCTATAAGGTAATTAGACATGCACAGCGAATGAACAGATTGGTCGCAGTCGCCACAGTGGTAGAACCAGCACTTCGGGTTTACTTCTTCCTCGCAAATTTCACAATAATACTCATCCGGATGGTCTTTCGTAGGAGAATAAGTTAGTATAAAAGGGTGCTTGTCGTACCTATGACCGACAGCATTTGGCAGCATAGCACAATCCGTGCACAAGATGAAATTGCAAATGCCACACACGAATGCCAGCCCTGTAAAATTCAACAGACATGTACTGCATCTTCCAGGTGAAAGTACCCTTGGAATAAGAAGGTGCTTGTGACCTTCGTGTTTGATAGCCGTGGCCCCTGACAAGGAGCCACAATTGACATCAAGGTAAAAATTGCACTGGGAACATGTGAAGGTGAATCCATTGCTTGTTTTTCGGCAGCATCGACACCAGAATAGGTCAAAATCTTCAGGGGCGTTTGCCACGAGGCGAAGTGGGTGCTCTGGGTGACATAGGTGTTGAATCTGTTTGGGTAACTCGGCGCAGCATTTGTGGAGAAAGTAATTACAATGTTTACAACTGTAAAATGGAGCCGAGATGGGTCTAACGCACGCTTCACATATTTTGCTGTTCTTCACTTCATTCAAGTAGGAGATCTTGCCTTCGTTCCCCAAGAGCAATTCTTCATTTATTTGCTCATCAGAAAGAATCAACGGATGGTCATGACCAAAATGGTCCAACTTCGTTGCTATCTTAATCTCTTCCGGGAAGGTCTTCTTGACAAAACGGGTGATTAGATCAATAGATTCATATGGCACTGGCAAGATCACCGGATTAGGGTCAATAACTTCATCTTCAATCCCAGTATTTTTATCCCTGAAACCAAACAAAATCAACAGTCAATAACTTCATCTTCAATCTCAGTTTTTTTATCCCGGAAACCAAAGGAAATCAACAGTCAAATGAATGAAGAAAAAGCATGCCAAGAATAAAAAATAAAAATATAAGGCAGGATAGGGATGGCCAACTCGGAAGACACCCTCTTTGACGTTGCGCAATTTATATGGGCAAAGTATCTGCATCCGGCACAATAATAGACCCATTCGAACACATTCACAAACTTGTGGCAGATGTCGCAGTAGATAGTTAATCTGGAATATTCTCCTGGAAGAGAATGATGGAGGGTGAGAAGGTGATCGTCATCACTAAGCTTGATGGTTTTCGGAAGCAAAGCACAGTTCTGGTGGACCCAGAATGGGCAGCTACCACATTTAAAGGAGATGCCTTCATGTTTCGTGCGACAGCCATCACAGTGGAAAAAGGCTGGCTTCTGCAAGGGAATCAAGGAGTGGTGGTGACATTTGTGTTCAATTCTGTGCGCCAATGAAGCACATATTATGTCGAGGCCGAAGTTACAGAGGGAGCAGCGATAGACGAAACTCTGACATCTTTTGCCGCAGGCGTCACAAGTGGAAAAACCTTTGTCGATAGTAAATGGAGGGTCTGCAAGGAGAGCAAGGGGGTGTTGGGGGTGCATCGGGTGTTTCATTTGGCCGGGTAGTTCTGCACATACGTTGTGCAAGAAGTAGATGCACTGCTCGCAGCTGTAGAAAGGACCTGAGATTAGGTCCAGACACCCATTACATTTAATTTTCTCTCCATTTATTTCTCGCTCTTCTTGGAGGATCAATAGATGCTCATGGCTGAAGTGTTCCATCTCTCTCTCTCTCTCTCTCTCTCTCTCTCGGTGACAAATTTGAAATTGTTGATCAAAAAAGTTGCAAGTTGACGAATATGTGAACCATGTGACTCTACCGCCACTTGCTTCTTGCAAATTATTATATTAATTCCTATTAAGACTAACTCCATGTGAAGCACCTTCCTAGTAGGACCTTGCAAATTATTCTAGGCCATTTGAATATCGTCCTTTAATAACGTATAACTAAGACTATAATACATATAACTATAATACTAAACCGTGCTATATATGCACGGAGTAAAAATAATATATATTAAATATAAAAAATTAATGAAAATAAATTATCAATTTATACACTAATAATATGATTAAATTAAATTATAATATTTAATATTGTATTATAATAAAAAACTAAAATTTAATTGTAATAAAAATCCTTAACTTGCAATAAGAAACTAGGTTTTATTGTGAATGTTCTAAAGTTTTTTTTTTTTTTTTAACCTTACAATCTTACTAAGGAACTACATTGATCAAGTATATAGTTACACATCTTAGATGATTTTATTTAATTAATACATTTAATAATGCACATATAGCTATTTAAAACTAATAATTACCCAAAAAAATGAATTTTTAAAATTTCAAGTTAGGGAGATTTGATTTACCTATATTACTTCAATTTTATTAAATATTTACTAATTATGAATAGAAAGTTAAAATTTTTATAGTTTATGGTTAGATCAATACAATTATGAGATATATAATATTATTATTTAAAAATTTAAAAGTTCACCCGACAACCAATTACTATAATATGTAGTATTCATAGATTTGTCTTTCTAAACATAATTAAAAAGATTTGAATAGAAAATTTCACAATTTTGAATTAAATGAAGGAGTTTCTAAAATTATAAGGGGAGAACCTAAGAAAATTTAAAAATATGAATACTAATATTTTGAATTTTATGTAAAACCTTTCCAAACTAAGATAGATTTTAGTAAATTTTTATTAAGCATCAAAAAGTAAAAATTTCTATATTTTATGGTTGAACCTAAAAAATTATAATAGATTTAATATTAGTACTTTCATATTTTAAAAAACTAAGAAAATTATATTAGGTTTTTCAACATTAAAGAATTAAAGATCTAACAACGTATTACTACATATAGATAACTATAAATTGACATTATGTTAGTCTGAATAATATAATAATATATCAAAACTTATTTAAATAATAAGTGTTACATGATTGTACTCTAAAAAGTAAAAATCAGTCTCTAATTGTAAGTTATTGTTAGTACTAATTTATATATTATTTATTATTTTTAATATAATTTTGATTTTTTTTTATGTTTTTTGTGTCTTGTGCAGATTTGAAACTAAAATCAATCAAAATGAAGTCGGCAGGCACACAATATTTATTCGGGTGTTAATTTAATGTATTATGTTATATTATATTTATATATACTACTTGATATTATATATATATATATATATTAGTGGATATATATACTACTAATATATATATATATATATGTGTGTGTGAATATTATATATATATATAACTTAGTGGGTATAATATTATATTTATATATATTAGTGGATATATTATATATATAAATTAGTGGATATATTATAAATATTTATAAATTAGTGCTATAATATTATATATATTTATAAATTAGTGGTATAATAATATAAATGTATGTAAGTTTGTGGTGTAATTAAAAAATAATTTAAAAAAATAAATAAAATAATAAAATAATTCTTTTCATCTCCTATAAATAGGAAAGCCATGAGAAGGAAAAGGGGAGCTTCAGAAGAGAGTCAGAGAGAGAGTCCAGAAAAGAGGAAGTTCCACGTCAGGGAGCTCCACCTTCAGTTATTTCATTTTCAGGCATAGATTTGCAGTTAATTTATTACAGTTTTTCAGTCAGCTTTTAGTCTTTTCTTTACTGTTATTCTACTGTAATAAACATTTTTATTTATGAAGTTGTTTTCTTCCAAATTATGTCTTTTTATTATCATGAGTTGCTAGTTTTATTCTTAAAATCAATTGTGAAGATTGTGTGACGGTATTGGAATAATCAATTAAGGTTTGTCTTTCTATTCCAGATTTATTTGAAAATTTAGTATTTTTACACACGTTCGGTATATTACATTCACGGGCATGTGCGCGTATATTTTATGCATATAATAATTTTGTGTTTTATAAACAAATTTAAGTTTCAAAGTATCGTAATTAATATAAGAGTAATGTAAAGTAAAGTAAATGCTGGTTAGTTATCACTTTTCAAAAGTTTGTATAATTTATGCAGGTCCTCCGTCTAGTATGTTTTTATATTCAAACCTCTGGTAGGGACCTAAAACTCTTAATCTTAATCTGAAATATATTGCTTTTATATTCTTGGTGATTAAAATCTATACCCTTTTGAAAATTTAGACTTTTAATTATGTTTATAATACTTTCTGTCTTGACAATACAGCCGGTATACACTAATTGATAATGAGAGTCTTTGATAATAATTTAATACATATATATTTAGAATCTTTGAAAACATGTGTCTTTAATTATGCTTGTTACACTTATGCTCTTACAAAGTATTACCTAGTGTTTATGAATCGATGGTGAGGGTTCATTATTTTAACATAATATTCTTGTATTTGGTTTCATTGAATATTCTCGTCTGTTGATTTATGAGGCTCAGGGGGGCCAAATGATTGAGAGATGATAAACCTGTATTGATCAACTCCAAGAAAGTCATGTGATCGGATTAATTGGATCCAAGACTGTTTTTTAATCTGTTTCTTTTTTTTTTTTTTTTTTTTTTTTTTGCAGTCCAATTTAATAACCATCAAATCTCTCAATAACAAATACTTTTCTTTTGGATACTATTTTTGTAACTTTTGTCCAATTCTCGTCAGTAAGAGCTAAAACTCGAACCGGTTGGTTTAGATTCCAACTTAAGCTATCTGTGACATTTTTGTGTCTAGCATGGCTTAATCAGTACCTAACACATTACCTGGTGTGAATTCTGGCACCTACCATCTGCAGCTATGACATTTCAAATAATTTAGAACTCTGTTTCCAGTGGATCAGTCCCATTTTTACCAGGCTATTTTAATTGCTACTTCACCACACTTGTACTTGGGTATTTAGATTTTTACAATCTGGGCATAGACAAGTAATTTTTAGCACCGTGGTTGAAAAATACAAGCAGTTTTTGACACCGTTGCCAAGGAACGACTTAATTAAAATATGTGAAAGTAATAATAATAATAATAATAATAATAATAATAATAATAATAATAATAGCTTTGTCATGGACTTGAGGACAATTGATTGCTTTCCTACCATTACGAAGGAATTGGACGGTGTATTCCAACTGATCTATGGTTTATGCTATCTTATTACTTCGTTCCATTGCTAACTTGTATATTTGTATATATTTAGTTCTTTTCCTTTTATTTATTTTTTTATTTTCTTTGTGATTAACCTCTTTAGTTGGCATATTTGCCTACTATTGGACGAAGCCATTCAGATTGGTTACCATATTTTCTATTTTTATTTTCCATCTACTATCTAACAGTTTCTTTTATTTAGTGGATAACCTACTTTGGTTACCATTCTAACATTCTACTTTCTGCACTTCACTTTCAGTATTTTGTTTTATTTTTTATTTTTCTTTATGGTTCACTTCTCGAGTTAATTCACTGCCTACTTAGGCCGGTGCCCTCAATGTGATGATCATCTAACTATTTACTAACGCTCTAATTCTTTACTAATGTTTTACTAATGGATTAACTTTTATTTATTTTGTTGTTTTTGTGTGCAGGTATTTTAGTATATTGTTGTAGTTTCTTTTCTTTTCTTTTTTTTCTTTTAATATTTTGTAGTGTTGATGTTTCGGGAAGAATTAATTTATGTCTTCATAGGGTTCGTACACTTTTATGAAATATTTCATTAAGGATGTGTATGTACGATTGGTGAGTGTTAAGTCTTCTAGTGATCTTTCTATCACCTTCTATTCTCTTTCTCTATTTAGGACACCTATTCCAAACATTCAGTTAGTTAACCGAGGTCCTAGTTCTATCCCAATGGCAGAAACATTTGATCATCAACTATCTGTGAATCCCAACTCGCCAAATTCAAATAATGTACCTGAATGTTGGTGTGTAAATTGAGATCCTCCCTATAGATCTCTTAGAGATAATATGAATCCTACTAGGCAACCACCTACTTCTTGCATTGTTCTTCCCACGCATTACGTAGCTATGACTTTAAAGACGTGAATGATTAGGCTGATAAATCCATTCCATGGTCTAGATTCTGAAAAATCATATCAACATATAAATGATTTTGAGGACGTATACTCTATGTTCTTTGATAATTATTATCCAAGGGAAGTAGTACTTCTGAAACTATTCCCATTTTCTCTCAAAGACAAGGTCAAGACATGATTCAATTCATTGAGTCCTAGGTCTATTTATTCATGGCAAGATCTTTAGATGGACTTCTTGAAAAAGTTCTTCCCTGAGCATTAAACAGAGGCGGTTCGTCGCCAAATCTCTCAGTTTGCTCCCATAATTAGTGAATCGTTCTTCCAATATTGGGAGACATTCAAGGATTTGCTGAATGCTTGTCCACATAACGGATTCACAAATTAGCATGTCATAAATACTTCATAGTCATCATTGACCACAAAACTTAAGCAGCTTGTTGAGTCTTTGTGTGCAGGGACTTTGTAAGACAAAGAGCCCGCTGAGGTATATGACTACTTTGATTACTTAGCAAATCTTGCTAGAGATTGGGCCACAACTGGGACCCAAAATCCTGAGTCAAAGCCTATGGTAGCATTTTAGCTCAATGAAATCGATAATTTGAATGCTAGAGTTGCTGCACTTACTCGAAAACTAGAGGTTGTGGAGTCTAAAAAAAGTCAATGTTGTGAATAATGAGTCTCCCAGAGAAGAGAGCCTTTTAATGTGTGGTACATTGGGTCATGACACTGTTGCATGTCCAGTTATACCAGGGGCTCTGTATGGTCAAGCCAATGCAGTTGGCCAATATCGAGGTACGTATAATGGCCAACGAGTTGGGGGAAACCCTTTCTCAAACACATACAACCCCTGATGGAGAAATCACCCAAATTTTGGGTGGAGAAAAGAGGGGCCTTCAAACCCTTAAGCATTCCAAGAAAGGTCTCAAAATTCTCATTCTTTTCAACAAAACCCTCAACATTTTCAACCCTAACCCATTCCATATCAACCTCCTCATAGGAGACCGTTAGAAGACAATATGTACCAGCTGACTAATGATGCGAGAGGGGTGAATAATAGGGTGGATTAGCAGGAGAAGGTATTAGACCAACACACTAGACTGTTAGAGGACATAGCAAACCAAATGTCTATTTTGACACAAGTTTCGACCCACCAAGTGTCGAAAAAATTTCCATCTCAACTCTAACCAAATCCAAATCCCAATAAGCAAGTGAACATAACTAAAGTGAGGACTGATCCTCAATCTAGTCATGAATAAGTCACATCCATCACAACCTTGAGGAGAGGTAAGATCATCGATAAAACCATTCTACCTGCAAAAGATGCTTTTAAGGATAGAAATGAAGGGAAAGGAGTTGAAAGAAAGCAAGAAAGAGAAAAAGTAAAGGAGAGAGAGAGAGAGAAAGATAGAAGTGTTAAATAGAAAAAGGAAGTTGAGCCAATCTTAGAGCCAACTAAAGCATCTAAAGGAGAGGACATTAATGTTGAGAAATATGCACCATTTCCTCACAGGTTGACCAAGCCTAAACACAAGTTTCTAAATTAAGAAATTTACAAAGTTTTTAAGCAAGTCAAACTCAACATTCTAATCTTAGATGCTATCAAGCAAATTCCCTCCTATGCCAAGTTTTTAACAGACTTGTATACTGTGAAAAAGAGGTTGCATGTCAAGGAAACTGCCTTATGAATGAGAGCTAAAGTGCGGTTTTGCATGTAAAACCCCGTTGAAGTATAAGGACCCTGGTTGTCCTACTATTTAATGTACCATAGGAGGACACAAGATAAATCAAACCCTTCTTGATCTAGGAGCAAGTGCTAACTGACTCCCTTATTCGATTTACTAACAACTCGGATTAGGTGAGTTCCAACCTACAAGAGTAACCTTGCAACTAGTTGATAATTCTATCAAGATCCTAAAGTGTATTATGGAGAATGTTCTCATTCAGATAAATAAGTTCTACTACCTAGTAGACTTTATTGTTTTAAATACACAACCATGTAAGCACCCCATTTTTGCCCGCTCGGCAATCTTCGAACTGACCAAGCTCACGTTCACACATCACATGCATATTTAGACTCTAAGCCCGCCTTTTAAACTTGAATTTAGTCCACCAGTCGCTTTTCGGGCCCGTAGGGCCCACTTGAAGCTAAATGACCGTTTTGCCCTTAGTGGGCCGGTCTCCTTTTTCGACCACACCAGCTCTGGGTATCAAACCGGTAACCTTCCAAGAATGCTTCTTATAGTAGTCTCAACCTTTCCTTATCTTTCCGGATCATTCCGAGTCAGTTCCGGCCAACCCAGTACAAAATGACCATTTTGCCCTTGGTGGGCTGGTCTTCTTATCCGACCACATCGGCTTTGAGAATCAAACCGGCAACCTTTGAGAACATTCTAAACAATGTTTCCAAATCCCAAGTCTTCTTCCGGGACAGTCTGAATCTGTCCCGGCAGTTTTCCGGTCCGATTGACTGTTTTGCCCCTAAAGGCCTGGTCAACCTTTCCGACCCATCGAAGCCTCATTTCTCAAGTCAAATACCTCTAGGACACTATTTTAAGTGTTCCTGCTCCTTTCCGGCCTTCCGGGTCATTCCCGGCTCCTTCAAATCCTTCCCGAACTATCCGGAGCCACTCCTAGTGAAGCCAGGCTGAAAATTGCATGGTAGTCACTAGTACAGGCGCCCAAATCTAGTCAAAGATACGTTGCTTGCCGACCTTAAATGTTTCCTAAGTGGCTGGCGCCACTAGTAGTGGTGCCAAGCCAAAAATTGGCCTGGCGCCAGTGTAAACTTTGGCCTGGCGCTTGTTTGGCCTGGCGCCACTGCAACAAGCGCCAGTGTTGTCCAACCTCTATAAATACAGAGCCTCTTCCAGCGTTTAAAGGATCCGCAAACTTAACCTAAAAATCCTATATTTCAATATACAGAGCTCGAACACCTCCGAAACCCTAGTTTCCTTAGGTTTCCTAAACCCTAGCCACCCTACGCTAAACCCTAGCCTCATATACACTCCTATACATCCCCATACACTCATACACTAGCCTTCAACCAACCTTTGAAGACTTGAAGAGCTGCCATCTAAAGCTTGAAGACAACTCTTGAAGACTGAAGGTGAAGATCAAGACGAAGACCGAAAACCGAAGACCGAAGACCGAAGACCGAAGACAGCACGGCGCGCAAAATAAACAAGACATACGGTAGACTCCCTATTTAATTTTCCGTGCTTCCCCCCTCTCTGTTCTCTCTCCTAACCCACTTGGGTTTTCTCTATTTTAATCCCCTATCTCTTTCTCCCCCTTTTTTTGCATGCTTGAAACAAGGGGATTCTTGGTCCATGTGTAGGATTAGACTATTGAAAAGTCACTGTGTCGAGGGCTTTCTTCTAGTCTAACCAAAGAGCACGTGGGTCCGGCCCCCTTGATTATGTGGTGAAGCCTTAGCCTTGTATGTTCACGACCCCAAATTACATTGTGCATATCATAGTCTTGCATCTTCCAAAATTCGTTTTCAAACTCGTTTTCAAAACCGTTTTCAAACTTGCTTTCAAAATTGCATCGAAATCTCTTTTTCAAAAACTTGTTTTCAAAATCACAATTCTAGGGTGATTCTAGCCTTTCCATGGCTAGGGTTGCTTTAGGAAAGTGTTACATTAAAAGTGACTAATCTGGTCCATATTTTCAAATCTTATTGTTTTCCAAAACCGCTTTCCTAAAGTGGTTCTAGCCCTCTTATGGTTAGAATTGCTTTAGGAAAGTGAAATGTTTTTGTACCTTCTAAAAACTCTCTTTTCAAAAAATCCCTCTTCCTAAAAATCTCTTTTTCAACATACTTTCCTCAAACTTTTCTTTCCAAAATTATTTTCAAAAACTCCCTCCAAAAATCTATTTTTCAAAGCTTCCTTTTTCAACTCCTTTCCAAAAACTCCCTCTCCTAAAAATTCACTTTCTAAAAACGCTCCCTAAAAATCTTTCTAAAAACTCTCTTTCCAAAATCTCCCTTCTAGAAATTCCCCTTTAGGATTTTTCTTCTAAAATCTACGTTTCTAAAAACACACTTTCCAAAACTCCTTCTCTTTAAAATCTTCTTCCAAAAACTCCCTTTTCAAACTCTTCCCTCCAAAAATTCTTCCCTAGGATTCCCTTCTAGAAAACCTTCGTTTCCAAAAACGCACTTTCCAAAAATTCTCTTTCCTTAAAGCCCAAGTCAAGCCCTAGAACCCACAATTAGGAAACCCTAAATTTTCCTCCCAAAAACATGATTTTCCAAATTTTGCCCCAAACCTAGGTTTCCAAAACTTCTTGTTTTCACATCCAAACTATACACATTTTCAAAACCTCTTTTCTACGTTAAAATTCCGCACTTTCAAAGCTAGGGTTTCTAGAATCTCCCTTTCCAAATCTTTGCCAAATCGAATCTTCCCTTTAGGAAACCATATCCAATCTCCCCGTTTAGGAAACTAGATCCAATCCTCTATTTTGGGAAACAAAATCAAATATTTTCTTTTAGAAACCAAATCCAATCCTTTCCTAATCCAACTTTTTCTTAATTCAAATCCTTCCTAAACTTTCACTTTCCTAAATCTTAAGTTTCTAAAACTTGAACATAAAAATCTTTCCTAAGTTTTAAAACTCAACTTTCAAATCTTTCCTAATTCAACCCTTTCCTAATTCTACCCCCTTTCCAAATCATAACTTTTCAAATCCAAGTTTTCAAATCTTTCCTAAACTCAACCTTTCCTAATCCTAAGATTTTCTAAAAAACTCTAAAACTTTCAAAATCTTAAACTTTCTAAATGTCAAATCTTTCTAAAATTCTAATCTTTCTAAATTCAAAGCTTTCTTAAGTTAAGACTTTCTAAATCTAAAACTTTCCAAATTCTAAACTTTTCGATTTTCAAAACTTTCCTATTTCAAAACTTTCCTTTTTCAAACCTTTCCAAATTCAAACTTTCCTAAGTTGAAACTTCCCTATCTCAAAACTTTCTAAATTTAAAACTTTTCAATTTCCAAACTTTCTTAAATTCCAAACTTTCCTAATTTGAAAACTTTCCAAAAATGACACTTTCCTAATTCGAAACTTTCCTAAATTGGATTTTTCCTAATTTGAACATCTCCTAAAATCTAATCTTTCCAAATCTTCCAAGCCGAGTCAAATCTTTCCTAAGTCTCTTCTCTTTCCTAAGTCTAGGTTTTCTTAAACCTTCTCTTTTTCAAAACAAGTCCAAATCTATCTCTTCAAATCAAAGTCCAATCTTCTCAATTTCAATTTTCAATCTCCTCTTCTAATCTCAAATCAAATCCAATTTTCAATTCAATCTCTTTCTTCCAATCCAATCTCTCTCTTCAAATCAATCTTTTTTCAATCGGACTCCGGTCCGAACTACGACTGACCTGATTCCCCCAAAGGGATACATAGGCAACCTTCATGGGTGCGGTCACAATACTTTTCAAACTTTCAATTCCACCCTTATGGGTGCGGTTTCCAAAATCTTTCCAAATCTCAAATTCCCAATTTATTTTCAAAATTCCAATTTCAAAATTTCTATTTTCAAATTTCTACTTTCAATTTTCAAACTTTCCAATTTCAATTTTCAAATCAAATCAATCTCTTTCTAAATTTATTTTTCAATTCTCTTTCCTTACACTTGCATACCATGCATCATGTTAGTTTTCAAGCATTGTTTTTCAAAGTAGATAGGATTGAACATTTGTTAATTCAAGACTCTCATAGGTGAATCTAGGGTAGATTGACATGTAGGTACCGAAAGGGCGGGGTAGGGTGATAGCTTATTGCATCTTCCCTACACGTAACCAACCTCCGAACCTAGGATCACTGATTTCAAAGACCAAAACGGAGTTATTTTTCAAAAAGGGCTTTTTGTTTTCCCAAAGGTTGCCAAACAACCTGTTTTCCTAAAAACCCTCTCTTGAGGAGATATTTTCAAAATTGTTTTCTAAAAACCCTAAGTGTAGTCTTCGGATTATTCTTAGTTTTTAGGTTACCTAACTCACCTTAATCAAGTTAGGTGACGACTCTGAATCATTTTCAAAAGCCCTTTATTCAAACCAATTTTTCAATTCAAACCTAGTCGCACTCATTCTTTTAGGAGGGTGAGTTCTAACGAGAGAGTACAGCATTTTTCCCGCTTGGGTGAGTATTCCTCAAGTGCGAAAAATCTGGGCGCGACAAACCAATCGCGAGCACTAGTGTTCATTCCCAAATTCTTGTGATCTTAGGATGACCATTCATAACTACATATAATGCCATAATTCATTGTAGAAATGGATAAAACTGTCATTTGGGAATATGACCATTGAGATGAACATCTTCTCGGTTGGGAAGTAATTTAAGGACCATGATGTTGTTGAGGAAATAGACTTCATTAAGTCTATTATTCAAGATTGAGTTGATAGTGAGTTTTTCAATGATCATATTGAAAGAAGTCTTACTTTGAGCGAGTCTCATGACCAATTAAACTATGACACAATCATGGAAGGGGTAGAAAGTGAGCATTTTATGCAAGTGAGTCACTGGACCCCATCTTTTGAATCTCTAGTTTCTAGTGCTATCAAGCTATCCCTTCTAAATAGAAAGCACCCACTCTGAAAAGAAAACCTTTACCATCTACTTTGAAGTATGCATTTCCTGGTGAAGGTGAGTCTTATCATATTATTATATCATCTAGCATGTCTGAAGGTCAAGAGAAGAGTCTAGTGAAAGTGCTAAAGAATCATATAAAAGCCTTAGGGTGAACCATTGCAGATTTACATGGTATTAGTTCTTTGGTATACACACATAGCATATATCTTGAAGAGGATTGTAAACCAATTCGTCAAATGCAAAGGCGTCTAAACGTCAACATGAAAGAAGTTATGAGATGAGAAGTAATGAAGCTTCTCGATGTGGGTATTATATATTCCATCTCTGATTCAAAGTGAGTTAGTCTAACCCAAGTTGTTTAAAAAAAATCTGGAAGTACGGTAATTCAAAATGAAAAAAATGAACTAGTGCCCATTAGGGTTCAAATTGGGTGGCATATGTGTATTGATTATCGTCAACTAAATGTTGTTACTAGAAAAGACCACTTTCCACTTCCATTTTTGGACCAAATCTTAGAATAAGTGACAAGACGGGCCTTTTACTGTTTCTTGGACGGTTACTCCGATTACAACTAAATTAAAATTGTTTTAGAAGGCCAAGATAAGACAACATTCACTTGTCCTTTTAGTACATATGCTTACAAAATAATATTTTTTGGCTTATGCAATGCACCAGCCACCTTTTAGAGATGCACAATGAGTATCTTTAGTGATATGGTAGAGAGATTTTTGGAGGTTTTCATGGATGCTTTCTTGGTCTATGGAGATACCTATGAAAGTTGTTTGGTACACCTCAAGAAGGTGTTGGAGAGATGTGAGAAGAGTAACCTTATTCTAAATTGGAAAAAGTGCCACTTTATGGTGACACAAGGTATAGTGCTCGAACACATTGTGTCTAACAAGGGGATTGAGATAGATAAACCCAAGGTTGAACTGACTCAAAAACTACCTACGCCTAGAACTATGAAAGACATTCGTTCTTTTCTTGGACACACTGGTTTCTATTGGTGATTCATAAAAGGGTTTAGTGCCATCTCCCATCCAATGTGTCATCTATTGTCTCAAGAAGTTCCATTTGAATGGATGTCTCATTACCAAGGAGCTTTCGACAAGCTCAAAGGGCTTTTGACAACTACACCTATCATTTGGTCACCCGATTAGTCTTTACCTTTCAAGTTGATGTGCGATGCTAGTGATTATGTTGTACGAGCAATTTTGGGTCAGAGAGTGAACAAAAAACCCTATGTTATCTATTATGCAAGCAAAACCTTGAATAAAGCCCAAATAAACTATACCACAACTGAAAAAGAACTCACTATTATGTTTGCATTATATAAGTGTCGATCATACTTGGTAGGGTCATTAGTCATCATCTATACTGGTCATTTTATGCTAAAGTACCTGTTAATCAAGCCTGACGCAAAACCATACCTCATCCATTAGATTCTTTTGTTATAAAAATTTCACATTGAAATCCAAGATAAAAAGGGGGTAGAGAATGTTGTTATTGACCATTTGTCAAGGCTCCTTACTGATGGGGACACCAAAGACACTCTCCCTATTAATGAGTATTTTTTAGATGAGAATCTTTTTTAAATCCAAGCCTTTTCTAATACAACCACTCCGTGATTTGCTGGCATTGCCAACTTTTTGGCTATCAAAAAAATTCCATCACATTGATCTTATTTGGATAAAAGGAAATTCTTCATAAATGTGAGATATTTTTCTTGGGATGATCCATACTTGTTCAAGTACTATCCCGATCAAATAATTTGACAGTGTGTTCCCGATAATGAGTTTCATTTTGTCATGGAGTTCTATATCTCCCATGCATGCGGTGGCCATTTTAGTTCCAAAAAGATAGTTGCAAAGATTTTGCAATCTAGTTTATATTGGCTTACCATGTTTCGTGATGTTTATACCTTTTGCACAACTTGTGATAGATGTCAACGACTAGAGAGTCTGTCTAGAAGAAATATGATACCCCTTACTCCCATTTTCATTCTCGAGATATTTGATTGTTGAAATATCAATTTCATGGGACTATTTCCAAGCTCGTGTGGTTACCTTTATATTCTTGTGGCCATAGACTATATGTCTAAATGGGTTGAGGCCATTACCTTTTGTACCAATAATCACCGGGTAGTGGTTCAGTTCTTAAAAGAGCATACATTTTCGTGTTTTAGTATGTCATGTGCTATCATTAGCGATAAAGGTTCTCATTTTTGCAACAGACCTGTTGGACTGTTAATGAAAAAGCATAAGGTTGTTCATAAGGTTTGTACACCTTATCATCCTCAAACTAGTGGCCAAATTGAGTTAGCTAACCAGAACATTAAGCATATTCTTTGAGAAAATTGTCAATCCTAACTGAAAGGACTGGTCCTTAAGGTTAGTCGATAGACTATGGGTTTATTGAACTACGTATAAAACTATGTTAGGTACTTCTCTTTATAGGCTTGTGTATAGAAATTCGTGTCATTTTTCGGTAAAAATTGAGCACAAAGCCTATTGGGCTATTTGCCAATTCAATGAAAGTCTGGATGAGGCGAGCCTGGTAAGAAAGCTATAACTCAATGAACTTGAGGAACTTCGAAATGATGCCTATGAGAATGTAAAAATCTCTAAGGCCAAGATAAAAACATTCCATGACCAACGCATTGTGTGTAAATCATTTTTCATCGGTTAGAAAGTTTTGCTCTATAATACCCGATTACACTTGTTTTCATGTAAGTTGAAGAGTAAATAGTTTGGACCCTATATGGTAAAGGACGTGTCACCACATGGGGCAATAGAAATTAAAGATCCTAGCAATGATAATATCTTCAAAGTCAATGGATATCATCTGAAGTCCTACCTTGAGAACTTTGTCAGTCTAGTTGAAAGTGAGAATCTCATGGATCCACCATTACTTAAATAGAAGTAACACCCCGTCATTTTTATAGTTAGGATAGTTTATATAATTTGGCAGTAAGTTTTTCTGTAGTTGGGGCGAATACTTTGTTACATACCCGTGTTTCTTCCTTCCAACCCTTTATTTCCTTTTATGCCTCAGGCCGTGGTGATTCTCTACTTTTTTTTGTTTTTTTTGGGGGGGGGGGGGGGGGGGGGGACCATGTTTGTTTTCTGATATTTGTGTTATTATTTTCTATTTTTTTTATCTTTGTGACTAGCAAACGTTAAAGAACTAGATAGTATCATGTCTTCTAATATGGATGGTCGAGTGCTTACATTTGTTTCTTGCATCTTCTGGATATTTTCATTTGGTATTAGGGGCGAGATAATTCGTCGTGCAAAGATGGTGAGGAGAGTTGAGCTCCAAGAGGAACAACATCAAACTCTTACTAGTCGCAGTACTCTAACCTGTAAGAGAAGAGTAAATAGACTAAATATGTGCCACTGTTGTGCTAGACACACGTGTGTCGATAAAAATTACAAAGGGAGTAACCAACTAATGTCAGGAAATTAGATGGTTTACCTAGATATTATTAAAAGGCGAGTAAATATTGAGGCATTGAGACGCTTTGGAATCACCAGAACGATAGACCATCTTGATTTTGATGTTAAAAGTCTGGCTCGACTTTGTAATGATTATTCTTCTTAGGGTGTGTTAGGTTTTAGTGTCTTATTTACGTGTTTATCTTTATTTGTAAATATGTCTAACATTTATTTTGTAAATGTTTTGTATTTTTCAAAAATAAAAAATGAAAAAACAAAACAAAAACATGCACAAGGGCTAGGAGCTTATAATTTGAATATCTTAATGCATTTGAGATCTACAAAAGAGGTTACGTATTTTTTATAATTTTGTACAGTTTTATGTAAAATGAAAATGTAGATTTTTGGGATTTGTTAAAACATGCTTTCATTCACCTTACCACAAATTTTGTTTTATCTTTTCTTTTTAATACAATTGTAAAATTTTATCTTAACACATAGAAAGAGGCTATTTTATATCACTTATTATCATATCATGATAAGTTTAGTATTTTAGCATATTGTACAGTTTCATCTTTACAAAAGTGGAGATTATTCACTAAGTGAGCTTTAAAGTCAATCACACTTTTTAGAGTGTTTATATTTACTCTCGATGAATTTCTTCCACATTACTTTTTCAATAGCTCCATTATACTTGCATTTGATTTAATTTTTTTATTTGCGATGGTAATTGAATATGTTGAATTCTTACAACCTTGAGCTGTTGTGCACTTTTAAAAATGAATCGAGGCCATCTTTGATTTTTTGAGCCACAGATTTTTTTTATTGACATAATTTTATTGGAATCATCTTTAAACCTATTTCTTTCTCTCTTAATACATATATCATTGCTAAAATTTCATCCTTAAATATGAAAATACAAGTATCTTTATTTGTGTAAGTTGAATTAAGAAATGGGGTAATCTATTTGCAATATGAAAACAAAAATTAGCAATGAAGGAAAAATAAAACAAAAATAAAGGGAAAAGGGAAGTAAAAGTAAAAAAGAAAAGAAAAAGAAAAAGAAAAAGAAGAGGTTGACTATTGAAAAAATATCAAATCAAATCAAATGAAATAGAAAAATTGAAGGTATGTATTCATTGATCAATTCATGCCTTGATCACACATATTTTGAGCCTTGTATCCTTTCTTTCTTCCTACCTTAAACCTCATAACCAAGTTACAACATGAACAAAGTTCTCGAGGATTTGATGTGCAGATTGTTTGTTCATTCATTTCATAGATAGTTCACTTATCAGTTGCTTGTATAATTTTAATATTGAGTATTCTTTCATGGAGCTATGCCTAGTCATCTCTTACTTTATATATTCACGTCATTTCTTTATGGTTGTCTTTTTTTTTATTTTACATTACATTTACTCTTCTACAAGAACAACCTGTGTGAGATGCTTATATTCTTTCTTTTTGAGAGAATATCCAGTGAGGTTGATTCAAAGTTTAAATGATGTATATGTGTTTTTATATTATAATACTTTTCTTATCATATAATGATCACATACACACAAAAGCCTCTAATATATTATTTTAAGACATTATCTTGCTTGTGTATTAAAGAGTAAGATATACAGAATATGCCTGTATTATACATGTAATATTATTTTACATTATCCTCACTTGCAGGTCACATTTTGATGTTTATGGGTACCATTACTGGAGATCCTCACGAGACACTACTCGTCCATTAGGGATAATCTAGGAGTTTAAAGGTTTGGCGCATATGCTAAATGCACTTTTGATCCCTACAAAAGTGGAGCTTGTCTTTCTAAGTGTATTTATTGTTTTGCTGGAGACCAGCAAAAGCTTAGTTAGGGGATGTGATTGTGCTCTAAAAAGTACAATTGGAGTCTCTAATTGTAAACTATTGTTAAAACTTATTTATACATTATTTATCATTTTTAATATAATTTTGGTATTTCTTATATTTTTTGTGTTTTGTGCAGATTTAAAGCTAAAATCGAGCAAAATAAAGTTGGTAGGCACACAGATATTTATTTGGGGTGTTAATTTGATGTATTATATATATATATATATATAAATTAGTAGATATATATATTATATTTATATATATTAGTTGATATTATATATATAACTTAGTGGGTATAATATTACATTTATATATATAAATTAGTGGGTATAATATTACATTTATATATATAAATTAGTGGGTATAATATTATATATATTTATAAATTAGTGGTATAATATTATATATATTTACAAATTAGTGGTGTAATTAAAAAATAATTTCAAAAAAATTTTTTTAAAAAAAGAAAATAATAAAAAAATTCTTGTCATCTCTTATAAATAAGAGAGCCATGGGAATGAAAAGGGGATCTTCAGAAGAGAGCCAAAGAGAGGGTCCAGAGAATAGGAAGTTTAAAGCTAGGAAGCTCCACATTCAGTTGTTTCATTTTTAGGTGTATATTTTCAGTTAATTTGTTAGTTTTTTTTAGTCAGTTTTCAGTCTTTTATTTATTATTATTCCGCTGTAGTAAATCTTTTTATTTATAAAATCATTTTCTTCCAAATTATATTTTTTTATTATCATGAGTAGCTTATTTTATTCTTAAAACCAATTATGAAGATCACATGACGGTATTGGAATGATCAATTAAGGTTTGTCTTTCAATTTTAGATTTATTCAAAAACTTAGTATTTTTTACACACGTTCGGTACATTGTATACACAGGCACGAGCACGTATATTTTATGCACATAATGGTTTTATATTTTGTAAACATATTTAAGTTTAGGAGTATCATAATTAATATAGGAGTAGTGTAAAGTAAAGTAAATGCTAATTTACTTATCACTTTTCAGAGGCTTGTATAATTTATGTTGATCCTTTGTCTGATATGTTTTTATATTCAAACCTCTAGTAGGGATCTAAAACTCTTAATCTTAATCTAGAATGAATTACTTTTATATTCTTGGTAATTAAAATCTAGATCATTTTGAAAACTTAAACTTTTAATTATGTTTGTAATACTTTCTAACTTGACAAAGCAATCGGTATATGCAAATCAATGGTGAGAGTCTTCGATAATAATTTAATAAGTATCTAGCTAGGACCTTTGAAAATATGTGTCTTAAATTATGCCATGTGCCTTTAATTATGCTCGTTACACTTATACTCTGACAAAGCATTAACTAGTGTTTATGAGTCAATGTTGAGGGTTCATGATTTTAATGTAATATTCTAGTATTTGGTTATCATTGAATATTTTCACACGTTGGTTTATGAGGCTCAAGGGGGCCAAACGATTGACAGATGGTAAATTTATATTGATCAATCCCAAAAAAGTCATGTGATTGGATCAATTGGATCCAAAACTGTTTTTAATCTGTTTCTTTTTGCAGTTTAATTTAACAACCATCAAATCTCTCAAAAATAAATATTTTTCTTTTGGATAGTATTTCTGTAACTTTTGTCCATTTCTCATCAATAAGATGTGAAATTCAAATAGTTTAGTTTAGGTTCTAACTTAATTTGTCTGTGATGCTTTTATGTCGAGCATGGCTTAGTTGGTATCTAACCCGTTACCTGGGATGAATTCTGACACCTACTATCCGCAACTGTGACATTTCAAATAATTTAGAACTTCATTTCTTGTGGATCGACCTTGTTTTTATCGGGTTATTTTATTGTTATTTTGCTACACTTGCACTTGAATGTTTAAATTCACACAATCTGAGCATAGACAAACAATTTTTAGCACCGTTGTTGGGAAATACAAGCATTACATCAATATTACTAAATATCAAATAGCTTGAATTTTGAAAGAAATAAAAGATTTAAGGAAAGTATAGTAAAATTATATCTTTTAACCAATCAAATTGTAACAATGTTATTCTAATATTACCAAAAATTTAATTTTTAAAAATTTTAAGGGAGTGACTTTAGAAAATATATAATAGGAATTAAAAGTCCATCTATATATTATATATAATTCTATTAGTGAGAACTTTTAAGCTAACCAATCATATTGCAACATGTAGTATTTTAATATTATAAAAAATAAAAATTATGTAAAAATTGAATTGGTAGTTTAAGGCTCAAAGACCTCCTAACATATTGTTATAATATATAGTATAGATATGCTGTCCTTAACTATATTATAATACTTTTATATTTTATTATATGATTTCTATACCAAAATATTCTTTATATCTAATATATGAAAAATTATTCAATACTCCTAAAACACGACATCATCCTTACTCCATCACTCACATAGTGGTGCGATCCCCCTTGTTAGGTAAGGTCAAATACCCACCTAGCAGGTGGAGGACCGACATCTATATAAATGAAGGAGTAAGGTCAATTGGCGCTCCAAGAACACTGAATAATTCCTCCTAATATATAGTAGACTATAAACTAAACAAATAGGCGACTTGGCCGTCGATTGCACAAACCTATCAACAATCAACTTTGCTCATCCACTTCTTCATCAAGAGTTCATTTGTTTGGCTCTAGCTGACTACAATTTTAACTAGGGTAATGTTATAGAAACAAAAAAATTTATATAAAAGTTATCACCATAATGATATGATTGGATAAGAACCATATACTTTAAGACAAAATATCCATCATGACGGTTCTTAACTACAACAATGTCACTACCACCTAAGTAAGATTTTCTATAAATTTTCTAAAAGAGCAAAATTTTTCTTTCAACTATTGCAACCAAACTGTGATTTCGTTTTGGTATGTAGGAGCCCCACACGTTTAGACAACACACTCCTTAAATGGAAAGATATAAACATATATATATATATATATATATGTATGTATATGTATATGTATATGTATTGACTAGCGACCTTTGTGTTTAAGAACCACTTGCTATCTTTGTAATTAAAAGATCACAACGTAACAAATTTTTACGGGCCCTATATTTTATATTATTTTATTTATTTAATACAAATAGGAGGTTTTAGGATTTTATTCCCAAAGCAGTTGTATCCAATAAAAAATAAAAAATTTCCCAAAATTAATTGAGAAAACAACTACAACGTCCTTGTCTATATATCTTACTGTAACCCACATTAGTTAATACATGCAGATCCGATAGATTGTAAAACGTACATTGAAATTATTGAGGTGATTTGTTCAAATTAAAGCATGAATTAAATTGAACTGTTATTTGATGTTGATTCTTGTGTTTAACTGTATGCAAATTGGCTGTGAACATGCTCGAATTGGCTACATTGTTAATTTTTCTTTGTTTTTAGTTTCTAGCATTATGTAGAAATTTTGAAAAGAAAATCAACTGTGTTCCAAGACTTATCTCATGCTCAAGATATTTGTGGTAGAGGGTCACACAAAAATTTCTTATAAACCAAACCGTATTGATGTGAATTATCTTCCATCGGATCTGAGCCAAAGTGAAAAAATCTCATTTTATCATCCTAAGGATGGGATGAGATAAGAAAGAGTGTATATACAAAGAGGTCCTTGTCAACTATATGACCACAATTTTTCTCAAAGAGACATTAGTTTAGCAATGCGATGCTTTAATCTTGTTTGGTTTAAGGAGTACAAGAAGTTGTTGGAATATAGTATCGAGAAAGATGTTGTTTTGTTTTATGTTGCTATTTATTTAGGCCTAATACTGGTAAATAAGTAGGAGGTGATGCTTTTGTGATTAGCTGATTCACAACTTGGAACAAGAAAGACAAGTTGCGAACTCATATTTGAGGTCTTAATAGTGCCCATAACCAAACTATGGAGAAATGTGAAGATTTAATGAAACAAAAGCAACATATTGAAAGCATTTGTCACAAACAATCTGAACAAACTAAGATTGAATGCTGGACTCACTTAAATACATCAGTTGACTGTATAAGGTTTCTTGAGGTTGTTGAAGAGAACGGCTTGCAGTCTGAACAACGAGTTGAAGCTTGTTCCCTAATGGATTTAGTGCAATCTTTTGAATTTACCTTTAATTTATACTTGAGAAAAAATATCTTAGGGTTCACAAATGAGTCATCATTAGCACTACAAAAGAAAGATCAAGATCTCATAAATGCTGTGACGTTGGCTAAACTATCTAAGAAACAATTGCAAAATATGAGAGATGATGAATAAGAATATTTGTTGTCAGTAGTGTCTTTATTTTGTATCAAACACAGTAGTCCTATCCCAAATATGGATGATAAGTTTGTAACTTATACGAGGCCTTGACGCAAAGCTCCAACAATTACAGATTTACACCATTATCGTGTCGTGATATTCTACATAGTCATAGACATGTAACTTCAAGAGCTTAATAATAGTTTTAGAGAGCTTAATAATAGTTTTAGAGGTGAATCCGAATTGCTTCTTTGTGTAGCTTGCTTGAACCCAAGTGATTCATTTTATACTTTTGATAAGCAAAAAGTTGATTCGTCGTGCTGAGTTTTATTTAGATGATTTTTTTTTTTTTATAAAAGACCTTATGGCACTTGATAATCAACTTCAGAACTATATTATTGATATGTACAAGTTTTCTTAACTCAAAGGAATTGGTGACTTTCCTAGAAAGTTGGTAGAGACGAAGAAGGATCTCATATATATATTAGTTTATTTTCGTAGAAATTGGTATTGCTTCTACCTGTTGCGACTATAATCATGGAAACAGCTTTTTTAGTAATGAAATTCATAAAGAACCATTTGTGTAACCAAATAAGAGATCAATGGATAAATGATTGTTTGGTTACATATATTGAAAAAGGATATATTTTATAGTGTTGACAACGAGGTTATTATATAGAGAATTCAGAACATGAAATATCATCGAGGTCAATTATAAAAGTTATTTGCATCCCTATTCATTGAAATAATAGTACCAATATATAAAAATTTCCTTCATTTATGATTTGAGAAGTTAAATTGGTTTGTCAATTTTTTGAGAATAGATTATGGATATAATACGTATAGATTTTAAGATTTGTAGAACTTAAGTTTTTGGAAAATACTATATATAATTCCTTTTTGCAATCCCTTTTCTCACCTCTTAGACACAAGTGAATGGATCCTATATGAATTTATTAATGTGGGTATTACATTCTTGTGTCTAGGAGTGAGAAAATGAATTGAGAAATGTGATTATATATAGCATTACTCTATGTTTTTAGGTGTCCTTGAGGTCACCATTGCATGGAACATAAAAGGCCTCTCCTTTAAATGTGGTAGCTGTCGATTCTAGGTCCATCGCTTTGCTGCCGCGTACGTTCAAACATAGTGATCGCTATCACCTTCTCACTCTCCTTCATTCTCTTCCAGTAGAATATTTCACATTCAAGCACTACTGCATTAAATTGTTTTTTTTTTTTTTTTATCTGCAAAGAGAAGAGTATCCATTAATGAAATAAAAGATACAAGGGAAGGCATCACTGAATTAGAAACATCAAGATAGGCCAAGCCAAAAGAAGAGGGAAAGCGAGGGAGGAAAAATAGAGATGAGGAGAGGGGGAAGGTTGGCTATGAGCCAACTACAAAAGCCTAGCAGGGGGGAACACTTGCGGTGAACACTTGACGCTTCTAACACCTGCTATGTTATGGATAAAACCAATTACACTAAAATTTGAGGTGCCTACTTTTGCTTTCACCTAGAATGCAAGATGGAGCTTGATTGAGTGAATAGTTTCCTGCCAATCCATTAGGGCATCATTGAAGACAATTCCATTTCTCGGCAGCTAGACATTCGAGCACAAAGACAGCTTTCCAGATAATTATTTTAAGGCCATGCAATTATAATCATGCCACCTGGTTCACCCCCAAAGGTGTTCTATTTATCCGCAAGTGTACGGTTGACGGTTGTAATTTTATCCGGAAAGTTCGGAATTGTATTTCCTCAAGGACCAAGCCCAATATAAGCTATCGACATTAAACTCACACTAAGCTAACTTGGATTAAATGGAAATTATGTGAATTAAATTTGAAATAAAATAGAAAATAAAAGAGAACGAAATTTTTTTGGATTTTGATGAGTGTTTTGAATTACTAAACCATTGCAATGAAAATAAAAATAATTAACAACTAAGAAGTTAAATTAAAACAAATTGAAACTAGGTTTAAAGCAATTAAAAGGAAATTGGGCTCAATTGATCAAATTACCCAATTCATCCAAGACTTTCAATGGGGTTTATAATTCAAATCAAACACAACAATCAAGAGTGTTTGATTCGGAGGATTTAACTTTGAAAACTAATAATTCTCAAGCAATTGAAGTTATATTCATGGTAAATGGGGGAATCAAATGTTAATATCATCGATTTATCTAGGATCAATACCAAATTGGGAGTTTGTACATTGAATTTGCCAAACAAAGTCAATAACCTAGGTGTTCTAAGGCATCTTGCAATCAATTAATGTGAATGAATTCCTAGCAATTGTGAAGTAATTATCTAGTGAAGAGCCATAAATTAATACCATCGATTTGGGTGATTAAAATTCTCAAACTTAGTCAATAATCTAAGTATTCTAAAATATCCACATGCAATTACTAAGAACTAGAAGTCTAGAAAAATAAAGCAATAAACTCAAGAGATACCTCCATTTAAACCCTTAGATTCCTTGAGTGATTTTCACATTTGAACCCAATTTAAGAAACTAGCTACATGAATCCATTACAAAAGCATGTAAAAATATAAAGAGAAGCATGAAGAATTAAATCTAAATTTTACTTGAACAACAAAAGTGTTTGGTTACAAGAAAAATAAAAAAAAAAGGCAAGAAAGTGAAGGAAAATACAATACAGTGAAGGAAAATTACAAGTTCTAACTCTATATTGCTCTTATAAAGTTAAATCTAAGCTAAAAATGAAGAAAAAAAAATGAAAAAACCAACTTCTTTGGAGCTTCTCTCACCGCCACCCTAGCTAAAACTAATCCCAACTACACAAAAAACCTTCAAAACTCTCATAAACTTAGCTTCAGATGCAAAAAATGTAATCTAGAAGTTGAAATAGCGTCCGAACGATCATCAGACGAAAAGCGTCAGACAGTTGTCTAAAGTGCATTTGAATGCACTATGCACCGTTCAAAGGCACCATTCACCATTCAAAGTGAGTTTGAACGGTTACTGTTCATCGTTCAAATGGTGAACAGTAACCAGCTGAATGGTGAACAGTAACTGCTCGAATGCACTGTTCACAGACCGTTCGGATGGTATACTGTTCACTATTTGACCCAACAACCTTACAGCTTGATTTTGACTACCTTAGAGTTCGATTCAGTTAATGCACATTAAAGGACAAGTTGTATCTCTTGAAGTCTTCTTTTTAATAGTGCAAAAATCAGCTCAATCGGACATTGGAATAAAAATTTATGGTCATAATACCTAGACGGGTTGGACTTCTCATCACTGGTTTGCTCGTTTTGAACCCGCATTGATTATTCTTTGCGTATATTTGCCTTTATTAGCTCCTATAACCTACAAAACACACACAAAACATAGTCAAACAAATATATAACTAAAACAAGACAATTAAAGCTAATCTAAGTCTAAGTCTAACAAGATATGAATTAAAGGTCTATAATTACACTTTTATAGTGTAATCACACACCCCCCCCCCCCCCCCCCCCCCCCCCCCAAACTTGGATTTTGCTAGTCCCTAGCAAAACTTATCAAAGACATAAAGGATAATCTCCACTTTCATAGGAGTCACGGATGCATTTAATTTATGCACCAAGCCTTTAAACCCCTAGGTTACCCCTAGTGAACAAGTGGTGTCTTATAAGAGCTTCTAGTGATAATATCCACAAATATCCTTTTGTGAATTGCAAATGAAGATAAAAATAAAGAATAAATGCATAATCCTACTCAAGTCAACATTAGATGTCACTCCAAACTCCTAACACTTGCATTGATATGCAATAAGTCATACAAAAGGGAGGTTCATGTGTGTAAGTGATGAATTATGCTAAACAACACAAATGAAATTCACTTATGCAAATCCAAACCTTTAAAGTTTTGATTCAATCCTCACTGGACATACACTCAAAATTAAAGTCCCACATGATTCTCATAATGGTATGCTCAACAATGGAGTAAATGTAAAGAGACAAATCAAGTGAGTATACCAATTACAAAAACTGAAAAAATAGAAGTGTATCAACTTTAACATAGCTTCATAAAAGAATGTTCATAGTTAAGCATTGATTCAAAAAAATTGACAAGATATAGCTAATACTCTATTAAAAACTTCAATCAAGCTTATACTTTATTGAAAACTTTAATCAAGCACAACTCGAATCAACTAGGCCATGTAGAGGTAAAGAAGGCAATGTAGAAGAGGTGAAATATAAGGGTAAAGAGATGAAGCAATGGTCATATCATGTATAATCAATGCATGAAATGATGAACGCAAAACAACTACAATTCTCTCTTTTCAACATTTAATATGCTTTTCTCCACTTCTTACTCTTTTCTTAAAATATTTTCAACTTTTGAACTCCTCTTTCATTCCTTTTTCTTTTTATTCTTTTCTTACTTCTTCTTTTGTTTCCATCCTTTTATCATCCCCCTTAGATTCAACATTTACTTTTCATATTTCAATATGCTCTTTTGCATTGAATTCCCCAAATCAATCTCTTCTTCTTCTTTTTTTTTTCTTTAGCAATGTAAAAACACTATTTTCTCACATAGGTGTCCCTTTGAAATACAAGAGAGGAAATCACTTTGCATTTTTTAATAAAATTAAAAGATCAACAAGGGTCAAGAGAAATACACGGTTCGGCAACGGGAAACTCATGGCTTATCAAGAAGAATAGGACATAGAATCATATCTAAAGTTGTACAACTGAAATATTTCATAGAGTACAAGTGTCAATATCAAAATCAAAACTCAACTTATGAACCAAATACAAGCATAATGATGCTATTGAATTAAATGAGGGTGAAGAAATTATCTTTGAGTAAATGTAAATGATCCAAAAGGCGATAAATGCTCTAAACCTCATAAGGTAATAATCTTCACTAATATAAGGATGAAAATACAAAGACTAGTAACAAATTATGTTGTAAAGCATGCTTGTGCACAATGATGTAATCCCCTTTACAAATGCATGAATTAAGCAATTTCCGTAACATGTTGGGTATGAGAAGTGATTTAAAATCATCTTGAGTAAAGATACATGTAAGAATTCCTATCTTCTAATCTCAAGTGGCACTTTCACAAGAATTCCTATCTATTTTTTTGTTAAATTTTTTTTTTTGTAAGGTGCAAAACAAAGAAACAAAAACAAAGAATAGAGGCAAAGCCTCTACCCACCCCCAACTTAAAAAGATGCATTGTCCTCAATGCATGAGAACAAAGTATGGAATGCAATTAAATGGTGGGAGAAGAGAAAATAAGGTGCCTAATGCACCCCCAACTTAGAATGAGAAAACAAACGAAAAAAATAAAGAAACAAAACAACTATTCTTACTCC
>CM065392.1:9102500-9237500 GCA_033060915.1 Euryodendron excelsum | reverse complement strand
AAAAGCATATAAAAATGTAAAGAGAACGCATGAAGAATTAAATCTAAATTTTACTTGAACAATAAAAGTGTTTGGTTACAAGAAAAATAAAGAAAATGCATGAAAGTAAAGGAAAATGCAATACAACGAAAGAAAATTACAAGTTCTAACTCTATACTATTACAAAGCTAAATCTAAGCTAAAAATGAAGAGCAAATAGAAAAACCAACCTTGTTGGAGCTTCTTCCGCCGCCCCCTAGCTAAAACTAACCTTAACTACATAAAAAAAAACCTTCAAAACTCACCTAAAACTTAGCTTTAGACGCAAAAAATGCAATTTGAAAGTCGAAATAGCGTCCGCACGGTCATCGGACAGAAAGTGTCTGACAGCCGTTTAAAGTGCGCTCGAATGCACTATTCACCGTTCGAACACATTATTCGTCGTTCGAATGCACTATTCAGATGGTTACTGTTCACTGTTCGGACTTTGAACAGTAACTGTCTGAACGTTGAATAGTAACCACTTGAACACACTGTTCACGAACCGTTCGGACAATATACTATTCACTATTCAACCCAACAACCTTACATCTTGATTTTGACCACCTTAGAGGTCAATTCAATCGATGCATATTAGGGAACAAGTTATACCTCTTGAAGCCTTCTTTCCAATGGCTTAAAAATCAGCTCAATCAAACATCGAAATATAAAGTTGTGGCCATAATACCAAGACATATTGGACTTCTCATTACCGGTTTGCTCGTCTTAGACCCGCTTTGATCATTCTTTGCATCTATTTATCTTTATTAGCTCCTATAACCTACAAAACACACAAAATATAATCAAACAAATATATAACTAAAATAAGATAATTAACACTAATCTAAGTCTAACAAGGTGCGAATTAAAGGCCTATGATTACACTTTTATAGTGTAATCACCACCATTAAGCTAGATCTAACAAAGAAGGAGGGGAGACTCATTACAATCCCCACCAGTTTAGTATGGAGGACCAGATAAGCCAAGTGATCTTACATCTGAGCAATAGATGATAGAGGATTCCTCTTCAACATTGCAGAAAGCACACCATAGGCTTGAGTCAATAGGTAGAATACCTCTGTGATGTAGCAATCTTTGTTACATATTCTACTTTGCAGAGTGATTGTACTCTAAAAATGCAATCTACATGCCTTGATTAGTTCTTAGTTTGACCTAGATTAGGACTATTTATGTTGTTTTAGTCTTAACTCATTACTAACTTGTTTTATTGTGTTGAAATAGGAATTTAAGCTTAAAAGGAGAAATTCGAGCAAAATCTTAAAGAGAGTTCCAATGGCCAAAAGGAGCGTTCGAATGCTTGACATCAACATGACATCATCCTTTCGAATGGTACAGAGGAGCGTTCGAACAGAGCGTCAAACAAAGTCACGTCAAGACTAGGTTTAAAACCCGTTCGAGAGATTTACAGAGCTATCATTCCTGCCCAAAGTGCATTCAACGTAAAGTTTGAACGGTGTCCGTTATGTTCGAACGGTGGTAAAGAGCTTTTGAATGGTTCACTGGAAATCAAATTTTTCAAGGGCTATAAAAAACTGGGACTGTTGTTTAGTTTATGGTTAGCTTTTCATTATTATTTTAGTAGCAGTTTTAGAATAGTTTTCCTTAGTAGTAGTTCATAATTCTATTGCTTTCTTGAATTCCTGTAATAAGATTTTCAGGCTTTCAATAAATTTTCCATACAATTCAATATATTTTTGCACTTTACTTATGGCATTGAGTAGGTAAATTTTATTTTAGGATCAATTGTGAAGATCAGTTGAAGATCTTGGATGAACAATGGAGGTAAACTAATTTTCAATGTTTAAATCTTCTTTTTTTCAATTATTTGGAATCAAACCTTAGATATTTACGAAAACTTATATGTTTGTTTATGCTTGGCAACAAGTTGATGGTATGCATCTTTGACTAAAACTGATCTATCCTAGATTTGATTGTTAAAGAATAATTATTTTTATTGGTAAATCTTCCAAATCAAAGACTCACGATATAATCAATGATTTGAGTTATACAAAGCCTGCATTGGACTTTCGGGTGAAGCAATTGGTTGGATGAATTGGTCTCGAGACTTCATTTTATTACATTAAACCAGTTTTCATAGAATAGTTTAGATTAAACAAACCCAATCTCAAATATAAAATTTATGATTTTCTTTTCTGAAGTAATTGGTGAGATTTTGTGTAATTGAGAAGAGTATTCCACATTCTTCTTCAACTTGTCAATTGTTCCCTATGGATTGATCTTGAACTTCAACGAGTATTATTACTGCATCACAACCATACACTGACGGATATCAATCACACTATTTTGAAGAAGACTTGCAAAAGTTGAAGTCATTGGGTAAAAAGAATCGACTCCTGGTTTTGAAGAGTTGACACACTCAGACAATGGCATTGAATAAAAGGGCTTTGGTAAAAAAGAGTCGACCACTCTAGCTCAGGAATCGACACATTGGTCCATAATATAAAATCCTGAAGAAGGTCTAAAAAGAGTCGACTCCTCATTTCTCAAGAGCTGACACATTTGGACAAAACCTTGTTGAAGATTGGTGCAATTCAAAAAGGGTGGACTCCTAATTCTCAAGGGTTGACACATTTGGATAGAAGGTTGAGGACGCTAGCACCATAACAAAAAAGGTCGACTCCTTCAAAAAAAGGGTCGACACATTGGCTGTAACGGCTAGTTTTTTAAACGGTTTGTCTACGCATTTTTGCATTAAATATGCTCCCAACCACTACCAACGACTAGAATCAATGCAAGGCTATATCTATAAGATCCACACAACATTTATACATAAGAATCCAAGGATTAAAGTGCTGAATCAAAGATTGAAAGTTGAAATTCCTAAGCATTATTGCTATATTCTCTTTACTGGGTTATTGAGGCTATTTATTAAGTTTGAATCTGCTTATCTACTCTTGTGAAGAGTTACTCAATGTATAACCTTCATTTTATTTCATTTAGGTGGGTTTGTAAATCTGTGAGTTTGAATATTCTTGGTAAAAATACTTGTAAGCTTAAGTGAAGCTTGGACAAAATTACTTGGGTCTTTGAGAGTATAGGAAAAGTTATTGTAAAAAGTGAGCTGAGACTAGCACCTGTTGTGTAAAGGAGTTTTTACATAGTGGAAGGCTTTCAAGGAAATCTTAGAGGTGAAGACTTAGGTCACACATTGTGGTTGAGTCTCAGTAAATCTTGATATTTATTGTGCTCTATTTTCTTTCCTTGCACTTTAACACCTACTTGCATTACTCAAACTTTGTTTAGCTACTGTTCTATTGATTATTTGGTTTTTAATTGTATTAATTGCTATTATTTTTTAGAAATCTAATTCACCTCCCTCTTGGATTGCATATTCGGGCCAACATCAAGAACACTAGTGATTCTTTGAAATCGCCATCATGTTTCGAATTCTGATTTGGTACTCTGTGCTCTGATACCATGTAGAAAACAAGAACCAATACCTAGCTAGGCCATGGGCTTCTATATTTATACTAGTAAAATCATGACAAATATTACAACCATACCCTTCTACATAAACAATGAGATAAAGCTTATACATATTATTAACTTCTCTATTCAATTCAAAAACTTCAATGGCTGGCCTTGTTCAAAACTACTTCTTCCCTACTGATTTCTTTTACCCACAGCCATACGTGGTCACTGTGTATGGCAATCAGCAGCAAGTTACGCTCTTCTAAGCCGAAAAAGCTAAAGCTATTGATGATCGCGAGCTGTCCTAGACCATTCATGATGCGAATGACATCAAGGTTGCTATAGATATTACCTTTACAGCAGCACACAAGGAGACTATGGAAAAAGCAAATCGGGTATCATGAGGATGAATTTGGCGGACAGCCTGAATTGCGACCGCTTCACCTTTCTTGCTCAGTATGGGCTCACAAGTGTCTGTGAGCCCACACTTGGCCCAGTAAAAAAAGTAAAAAAACAAAAGAATAGCTTTTATCAGACGTAATTGAATTTGTCTCCCCCATCTCGTCCTTTTAGTGGGTTTTATATCTTGATTTTGGAAGTGTGGTTTTTGTAAAGATCTAACTAACAAGTTATAAGGCTTTTGTGTTGATTCCTTCAAAACGATCCTATCAAATACATGAACATTCTCTGTTCATTAAGGCTATGTGCTCGGTGCATGAAGTATATATTAAGCATTTGTTTTCTGAATAATTTTAATATATTAATGCAAAGGTTTTAAATTTTGCCAACTTGGCCAAGTCAGGAATTGGACAGCGGTAACCAATAAGTAAACAAAAGTTAGCGAAATTCACAAATAATTTGTCTACAACTTGAATGCAATTGTATAATTGGACTGAATAACATATACAGTGATTGATCTTACTATAATGATTTGAATCTTAGTACAATTTCCTCTAAGCCAGAAATAAAATTGTAGTATTCCAAATATCATGTTTCTTGAGTTTTTTTTTTTTGTGTAATGTAATTTGTTCTAGTATCTTAATTTATTTACAATTAAATTATACTAAAAAATATTTCTAGTATTCACAAATTAGAAGGAAGCATAAGTTTTTTCATGGAGTAGGAAAACAGAGGGTTGAATCAAAACTCATCCAAAAACAATCAAAGGCACACGGTCTTTTTGATTTGTTTAAGTAGTTCCAACTCTTCAAGTTCAATAATGCCTTGAAGCTAAGGGAGGGGGCATGTGACCCATTGAAGTTGCCAATTTTTTGTAACTATGTTTATTTGTATTTATTTGGTCCTAAGTTATAAAAATCTTATATTATTTCCACTGACTGACATCTTATTATTAGACCAAGTAAACAGACTTTTCAGCACTCAATATCCTCAATCAAAACTATTTATTTTAATAGTAAAATGATACATATTAAATTAAAATATTTTTACTCATTCAATATTTTATTCGTATTATTAAAATAACATAGGCCATTTGTCTTTCATCTTTTGTACTTTTTTGATTTGTCTTTTAATTTTTAACAACCTAATTTCTTTTCAAATTGATATGATCTTCCAAAATTTTAATTTTATATTTTACATTTTTATACCAATTATTTTATATCTAGTTTAATTGACTTTCAGAATTTTGATTTATGGTTCTAAATTTTAAACGGGGAAAATATTTTTTAGTGTTTACGTACACGTATATGCATTTTTATGACATCGTATTGCCAATAGCATTTTTTCCCGCAACTTTGTGGCAATTTTAATTTTTTGAATTTTTTTCATCAAATGCAAATATATGATCATATTTCACATCTATAGCACATTGTGTTGTTTATCTTTATAATTATTGAGCATTTTGATTACATTGTAAAAATATAATTACAAGTTTTTAACTTTGTGTTTGTTAGCATTAAAATAATTATCAATAGTTTTAATTAATTTATTTTTAATCTTAATAAATTTTTTTGAGCATTTTTTAGGCTTTTAGATAACAGAGGGAGCAAACCCACATAGCAAAACAGGAGTCTTCGTTAATTGGAGCTCATTCACATGGGTAAACATCTATTTTCCAGCAACACCACCAAAACAAGTAACCCATATTTTTGCTTTTGGATAAAAGAAGACAACTCACATGACAATTAACATGGAAAAATGGCAATTGACATGAAAAGAAGGCAACTCACATGACAATTAACATGGAAAGATAATAATTGACATGGAAAGAAGACAACTCATACATAAATTCACATGGAAAGATGGCAATTGATATGAAAATAAGGCAATTGACATAGAAATAAGACAAAAGAATAAATTAATAATTAAAAAAAGGAATAATGCATCATTGTAGAGAATTGATGGCTTCATCTTGAGAGTCTATAAATAGCAACACCAAATAAAGAGGGAGAGAGCTAGAGAGGAGGCAAGAGAGAGATATATGTAGGAGCTTCCAATTATTTATGAAGTCATTTTTTTCAAGCTAAGTTTTTTCATTACCATGAGTAATTAGTTTTTTTTTTTCTTGGAGCTAATTGTGAAGATCATTTGAGGATCTTGGGATATCAATGAATGTAATTGGGTTTTCATTGTGTATCTTTAAAATCTTTCAATTATTGGTAATTAAGTTTTAGATCTTTGAGAAAACTCGGATTCTTGACTAAGTTTGGTAATTTCCATGCACAAATCTTAGTTTGGTATAGTTATTACACAAATCGATGGTATGAATCTATAACTTTAATTTTATTATTCTAGATTTAATCGTTATTGAATTTTTGTTTTAAACATCAAATCTTTTGAATCAAAGGCTCAAGACGAAATTAATGATTTGAGTTACAAAACCTTCATTGGAATTTCGAGTGAATCGGGTGATCGGATCAATTGAATCCAAGACTATTTTATTAAATTTAATTTAAAATCTAGTTCAACAATCATCAAATCTCCCAAAACAAACTGTTTTATTTTGGTTATTATTTGTTTTTCTTTATACACCAACCGTCTAGATCTCATCGGTACTATTCATGGTGAAATTCAAATAGGTTGGCTTAGGTTCCAACTAAAGCCATTGCAACGCAGTTTAGCATGACTTAGTCGGTATCTAAGTTTTTACTTTGGGTGAATTCTAGCGCCAACTTTGCATGTTCAGATAACCGTTCCCTGTGGTTCGATCCCCATTCTTACCGGGTTATTATTGAATACTACTTTCTCGCACCTGCTCTTGGGTGTATTAAGTAGATTAAGGCAACTCAAACAAAAATTAATTTCTTCTTTTGTCTTCTTTTCATATCAATTTTCATCTTTTCAAGTCAATTGCCATCTTTTCATATGAATTTTCATGTGAGTTGCTTTCTTTTTATGTTAATTGCCATTTTTTCATAACAATTGCCATGTGAGTTGCTTTCTTTTATTCAAAAACAAAAACATGGGTTGCTTGTTTGGGTAGAGTTGTTGGAAAATGAATGTTTGCCCATATGGGTAGGCTCCAATCAATGAAGACTTCTTTATTTTCCTGTGAGTTTGCTCCCTCTTTTATCTAAAAGCTTATAAAATACTTAACAAAATTTATTAGGATTAAAATTAAATTAATTAAAACTATTTATAATTATTTTAATACTAACAAACACAAAGTTAAGAACTTGTAATTATATTTTTATAATGTAATCACATCCCCCAACTTGCTTTTTGCTAGTCCCTAACAAAACAAATAAACACACTTAAATAGATATGTTCTACTTTTATAGGGATCACGAGTGCGTTTAGTATATACACCAAGCCTTTAAACTCCTTAGTTATTTCAAGTGGACGAGTGGTATCGTGTGAGGGTTTCTAGTGATGATACCCACAAACATCAAAATAGGCCTGCAACTGAGAATTAGGAGGATAAAGTATGACATGTATCAAAACACAAGCATGTTTTGTCTATTTTACTTTTTAATACACAAGCAAGATAATGTCTTAGAACAACATATGAGAAACTTTTGTGTATGGATCATTATATGATAAGAAAAGTATTACAACATAAAAACAAAAATACATCCTTTAAGTTTTGATTCAATCTTACTAGATAGTCCCTCAGAAAAAAAGAATATAGGCATCTCACACCGATAGTCCTTACAAAAGAGTAAATGTAATGTAAAATAAAAAAAAGACAACCATAAAGAAATGACGTGACTATATAAAGTGAGAGACGACTTGACATAGCTCCATGAAAGAATACTCAATGTTAAAATCACACAAACAACTGATAAGTGAATTTTCTACGAAGTGAATGAACAATAAATGTACACATCAAATCCTCAAGGACTTTGTTCAGGTTGTAACTTGGCCATGAGGTATAAGGTAGCGAGAAAGAAAGGATAAAAAATTTAAAACATGTGTAATTAAGGCATGAATTGATCAATGAATACATACCTTTAATTTTCCTATTTCATTTGATTTGATGTGATATTTTTTTAACAGCCAACCTCTTCTTCTTCTTCTATTTTTCTATTTTTTTTTTTTACTTTTACTTCCTGTTTTTTCGTTGCTAATTTTTTTTTTTTTCATATTGCAAATAGATCATTCCTTTCTTAATTCAACTTGCACAAGTGAAGATAGTTATATTCTCGTATTTAGAAAGAAACTTTAGCAATGATATATATAGCAAGAGATAAAGAAATAGGCTTAAAGATAGTTCAAAAGGAATTATGTCAACAAAAAAATATGTGCCTCAAAAGATTAAAGATGGCGTCGATTCATTTTTGAAAGTGCACAACAGCTCAAGGTTATAAGAATTCAACATATTCAATTACCGTAGCAATTTAAACAATTGAGTCAAATACAAGTATAATGGAGCTATTGAAAGAGTGATGTGGAAGAAATTCATCAAGAGTAAACTTAAACACTCATAAAGGTGTTATTGACTTTAAAGCTCACTTAGTAAAAAATCTCTACTTATGTAAGGATAAAGCTGTACAATATGTAAAAATACTAAACTTATCATGATATGATAATAAGTGATGTAAAATAGCTTCTTTCTATATTTTAAGATAAAATTTTGTAATTGTATTAAAAAGAAAGGATAAAACAAAAACTATGCTAAGTTGAATGAAAACATGTTTTAACAAATTTTCAAAATCTAAATTTGCATTTTACATAAAACTGTGCAAAATTATAAAAGATATGCAAACCTCTTTTGTAGATCTCTAGTGCATTCAAATTGTGCACTCTTTAGTCTTGCGCATGTTTATGTTTTTGTTTTTTTATTTTTTGACTTGTAAAATAAAAAATATCTGCAAAATAAATGTTAGTCATATTTACAAATAAAGATAAACATGCAAACAAGACACTCAAACCTAACATACCCTAAGAAGAATAATCATTACAAAGTCGAGCTAGACTTTTGACATCAAAATTAAGATAGTCTACCGTTCTGGTGATTCTAAAGTGTCTCAATGCCTCAACATTTACTCGCCCTTTAATAATATCTAGATAAACCATCTGATTGTCGGATATTAGTTAGTTATTCCCTTTACAACTTTTATCTACACACATGTGTCTAGTATAACGGTGATACTTATTTAGTCTCTTTGCTCTTCTCTTACAGGCCAGAGTACTGTGACCAGTAAGAGGCTGAGGTTTTTCCTCTTGGAGCTCAACTCTCCTCACCATTTATGCACAGCTAATTATTTCGCCCTGATACCAAATAGAAATATCCAGAAGATGCAACATACAAATATAAGCACTTGATCATTTATATAAGTCATGATACTATTCAGTTCTTTAACATCTGCTGGTCACAAAGATAAAACTATAGAAATCAAAATAAATAATAAAAAATGATGAACCAAATAACAAAAAAATGAACGTGGCCCCCCCTCCCCTCTAAAACAAAAAAAAAAACTAGATAATAGTCACGACCGCGAAGTGAAAATAGAAGGAAAAGGGCGAGAGACAAACATGAGGGGAAGAAAGGTCCTTTTCCTCCAATTAAAGATAAACTGGTTACCAAACCAAATAAATAGACTAAACTAATTGTACAAAATGATTGGATATTGCTTCTACTCAAGCAATGGTGAATCCATAAGATCCACACTTTCAATCAAACTTACAAAGTTTTCCAAGTAGGGCTTCAGTCTTTGCCCATTAACTTTAAAAACATTCCCATTGTTGGAATTCTCAATTTCTACCTCGCTGTGCAGTGACACATCTCTTACGAGATAAGGTCCAAACCACTTACTCTTCAATTTCCCCAGAAACAAATGTAATCGGGAATTGTAAAGCAATATTTTTTTATTGACATGTAAAGACTTACGAATGATGTGTTGGTCATGGAATGTTTTCATCTTGACCTTAGAGATCTTTATATTGTCATAGGCATAATTTCGGAACTCCTCAAGTTCATTGAGTTATAGCTTCCTAGTTTGGCCGGCTGCATCTATGTTCTCATTAAATTGGCAAATGGCCCAATAAGCTTTGTGCTCAATTTTCACCAGAAGGTGACATGATTTCCTATACACAAGCCTGTAAGGAGAAGTATCTAACATAGTTTTATAAGCATTTCTATAAGCCCAGAGTGCATCCACTAACCTTAAGGACCAATCCTTACGGTTAGGATTAACAGTTTTCTTAAGAATGTGCTTAATCTCTTGGTTAGTTAACTCAACTTGGCCACTAGTTTGAGGATGATAATGTGTATTAACCTTGTGAACGATCTCATACTTTCGTATTAACATTCCAACAAGTTTATTACAAAAGTGAGTGCCACCATCACTAATGACAGCACGAGGCATACCAACGTGAGAAAAGATATTCTCTTTTCAGAACTTGACTATAACGTGGTAATCATTGGTACAAGAAACAACAACCTCTACCCGTTTAGACATATAGTCAATGGCCACAATAATGTAAAGGAATCCAAATAAACTAGAGAACGGTCCCTTAAAATCAATACCCCAATAATCAAATATCTCAAGAGTAAGAATGGGGTTAAGGGGCATCATTTGTCTTATAGTTAGACTTCCTAGTCATTGACACATATCACAAGATGTGCAAAAAGTGTGAACATCACAAAACATGATGGGCCAATATAAGCCAGATTGTATAATCGTTGCAATCATATTTTTTGAACTAAAGTGCCCACCACAAGCATAGGAGTGACAGAACTCCATTACAGATTGAAATTCATTGTTGGGGATACACCGACGCATTATCTAATCGGGACAATACTTGAACAAGTACAGATAATTCCAAAAGAAATACCTCACATTTCTGAAGAATTTTTCGTTTATCTAAGTAAGACCAATGTGATGGTATCTTGCCAGTAGCCAAAACGTTGGCTATATCAGTGAACCATGAAACAGTTGATTGAGAAAGTGCTTGGATTTGGAAAAGATGCTCATCTGAAAAATACTCATTGATAGGGAGAGTATCTTTGACTTCCCCATTAGTAGGGAGCTATGACAAATGGTCAGCAACTATATTCTCTACTCCTTTTTTGTCTCGAATTTCAATGTGAAACTCTTGCAACAAAAGAATCCAACGGATGAGGCATGGCTTTGTATCAGCATTTGTAAGCAAGTACTTTAGTGTAGAATAGTCAGTAAATATGATGACTAATAACCCCACCAAGTACAAGCGAAATGTATCCAATGCAAAAATGATAGCAAGGAGTTCCTTTTTAGTTGTAGTATAGTTCAATTGGGCTTCATTCAAGGTTTTGCATATATAATAGATAACATAGGGTTTCTTGTCCACTTTTTGCCCCAAAACTGCTCCTACAGCATAATCACTAGCATCACATATCAACTTGAAAGGTGATGACTAATCGGGTGATTGAATGATAGGCGCAGTTGTCAACAGCACTTTAAGCTTGTCGAAAGCTTCTTGGCATTCAGACGTCCATTCAAATGAAACTTCTTTTGACAAGAGATGGCACATTGGACGAGAGATAGTACTAAATCCTGCTATGAATCGCCGGTAGAAACTAGCATGCCCAAGGAAATATCGAATGTCTTTCACAGTTCTAAGGGTAGATAGTTTTTGAATCAGTTCAACCTTAGCTTTATTTACCTTAATCCCCTTGCTAGACACAATGTGCCCAAGCACTATACCTTGTGTCACCATGAAGTGACACTTTTCTAGTTTATGACTAGGTTACTCTCCTCACATCTTTCTAACATCTTCATGGGGTGTTCCAAACAATTCTCATAGGTATTTTTGTAGACAGAAAAATCATCCATGAAAACCTCTAAGAATCTTTCCACCATATCACTAAAGATATTCATCATACACCTTTGAAAGGTGACCGGTGCATTGCACAAGCTAAAGGGCATTCTTTTGTAAGCATAAGTTCCAAAAGGATATGTGAAAGTCATTTATCCTGATCTTCTAAGACAATTTTAATTTGATTGTATCTAGAAAATAGTAAAAGGTCTGTTTTGCCACTTATTCTAAGATTTGGTCTAAGAATGGGAGTGAAAAGTGGTCTTTTCTAGTAACAACATTCAGTCAACAGTAGTCAATACACATGAGCCATTCAGTTTGAATCCTAGTGGGTACTAGTTCATTTTTCTCATTTTAAATTATCGTGACTCTAGATTTCTTAGGAACAATTTGGGTTGGACTAATCCACTTTGAATTAGAGATGGGGTATATAATACCCGCATCGAGAAGCTTAAGTACTTCTCCTCTCACAACTTCTTTCATGTTGGGATTTAAACGCCTTTGTATTTGAGGCACCAGTTCAGACTCTTCCTTAAGATATATGTGATGTGTGCATACAAGAGAACTAATACCGTGAAAGTCTGCAATGGTCCAACCTAAGGCTTTTTGATGATTCTTTAGCACTTTGATAAGGCTCTTTTATTGGCCTTCAGATAGGCTAGGGGATATATGACTCGCTCCGAAAACTACAAAATGGAGTTAGTACCCTGCAAGAGTATGAGGGTCGCGATGAAGTATAAACCAGTAATCTGGTATCGTTCTCTCCCAAGGGATCTAGCCAAATATAGGCTCTAGCACTCAACTCACACAAACCTAGCCTAGGATTGAATTGTAATTATGTGGGGAATTGAATCCAAAATAAAAGAAAAAAAATACAAGGATTAAAAATCTTTAGATTTTTTATAGGGTTTTGATTTACTAAACTAGTGCAATGAAAATTAAAGCAATTAACTAGGCAATTGATTTAAATGTAAAATAATTAAAATGGAAAGCTTGGATATGATTGATTCAATCCACCAATTCACAACAAGAATTTCAATAGAGGATTTTTATAACTCAAATGAAGAATCACACTATGGATTCTTGATTCAGAATATTTTGACCATAAAACCTTGAGTTCATATTTAGTTGAGTGTAGGGATTAAACCAATTAATAGAACCCTAGAAGTAAACCTTATAAATGTGCAAGATTTATACCAATTATTGAATTGTGCATAAATATTACCAAATGAGTTATCAATCTAAGTTTTCGAACAATTCCAACACCCAACCAAATAGAACTATACAAATCTATGAATAAAACTTTGAAGTTTATGAATCCCCATTGAAATACTTAAAAATCTTTGGTGGATCTTCACAATCACACCCAAGAGATGTTTAGCTACTAGAATTCAAAATAAAGAGCATAAATGAAGGTAAATCTAATATTAAACCAAGTAAAACTAGTGTTTGGTTGCTAAGAAAGTGAGAGAAAATGCCAAGAAAGTGAAGAAAAATATATTACAATGAAAGAAAGTTACAATTTCTGCTCCTACATTAACATTACAAACATAAATCTAAGCTAAAAATACACAAAAACATAAAAACCAACCTTAGAGGAGCCTCTCACGCCCCCCCCCTTGGCTGCTACAAACCCAAAAAATCTTCCTCTCTCCTTTTTTTTTTCGAACAACACAGCTTTTAAGTTCTAGATCTGTATCGACCAATCGATCGGCACTGTTCATCGATCGAACGACCGATCGAATGGTAATTGTAGCGTTTGATTGATTAATTTACTGTTTTTACTGTTCACTGGTAATGTTCACCGATCGATCGCTAAAACACCCTTTCTGAAGTTTGCCAAACCAATCAATCGGTTACTATTCACCTGTCTACCTTGAAGCTTGATTTTGACCACCTTAATAGGCCGATACAGCCGATGCACATTAGAGAACAAATTGTAGCTCTTGAAGTCTTCTTTCCAATGGCACAAAAAGCAGCTTAATCGGACATCGGAGCAAAAAGATATGGCCAGAATACCGAGACGGGTTTGAATTTTCTTGACCAATTTATTCGCCTTGAACCCGCTTTGATTATTCTTGCTTTCTTTTTGCCTTTATTAGCTTATATAACCTACAAAGCACACACAAAACATAATCAAACAAATATCTAACTAAAATAAGAAAATTAACACTAATATAAATCTAACAAAGTGCGAATTAAGAGCCTATGATTACACTTTTAGGGTGTAATCACAACCCCCAACTTACATTTTGTTAGTCCCTAGCAAAAACTATCAAAAATACAAAAGATAATCTCCACTTTCGTAGGAGTCACGGATGCATTTAGCCCATGCACCAAGCCTTTAAACCCTTAGGTTACCCCTAGTGGACGAGTGTTGTCTCGTGAACGTTTACAGTGATGATACCCACAAACATCCTTTTGTGAATTTCCAATCAAGATAAGAATAAGGAATGAATGCATAATCATACTCAAGTTAACATTGATGCCACTCCAAACTCCAACACTTGCATTAATATGCAACAAGTCACACAAAAGAGAGGTTCATGTCTGTGGGTGAAGAATCATGCTAAACAACATAAATGAACTCATTTAAGCAAATCCAAACCTTTAAACATTTTGATTCAAATCTCACCGGACATACACTCGCAATTAAAGTTCAAAATGGTTCTCACAATGGTGTGCTCAACAATTAAGTAAATATAAAGAGACAAATCAAGTGAGCATACCAATTACAAAAATCGAAAAGATAAAAGTGTATCAACATTAGCATAGCTCCATGGAAGAATGTTCAAAGTTAAGCATTGATTCAAAGAAATTGACAAAATGTAGCTTATACCCTATTGAAAACTTCAATCAAACACAACTTGAATCAACTAAGCCATGTAGAGATGAAGATGGTAATGTAGAAGAGGTGAAAGGTAAGGGTAAAGAGATGGGACAAATTGTCATATCATGTGTGATCAAGACATGAAATGATGAGTGAAACACAACTACAACTCTCCTTTATCAACATTTCAATTCTCACTCTTCTCTTAACATATTTTCGACTTTTGAACTCGTCTTCCACTCTTTTCTTCTTTTTATTCTATTTTTTTTCTTCTTGTTTTTTCTTACTTCTCTTTTTTTTTTTCTTTTTCTATTCTTAATTCTTTTTTTTTTCTTTTCTTACTTCTCATTTTGTTTCCATCCTTATATCATTCCTATTTGATTCAACAACTACTTTTCATGTTTCAATATGCTCTTTTGCATTGAAATCCCCAAATCAATCTCTACTTCTTCTTCTTCTTTTTCTTAGCAATGTAAAAAGACCATTTTCTCACTTAGGCATCCCTTTTGTAATACAATAAATGAAATCACTTTGCACAATTCCAATGGATAAAGGCAAAAAATCAACAAGGGTAAAGAGAAATGCACGGTTTGGCAATGGGAAACAAAAGGCTATCAAGAAGAATATGGCAAAGAATCTTATCCCAAGTTGTACAACCGAAGCATTTCATAGAGTACAAGTGTCAATAACAAGATCAAAACTCAACTCATGAACCAAATACAAGCATAATGAAGTTATTAAATGAAATGAGGGTGAAGAAACTATCCTTGAGTAAATGTAAACGCTCCAAAAGGCGATAAATGCTCTAAAGCTCACAAGGTGATAATCTCCACTAATGTAAGGATGGAAAAGCAAAAACTAGTAACAAACTATTTTGTAAAGCATAATTGTGCACAATAATGTAATCCCCTCTACAAATGTATGAATTAAGCAATCCTTACAACATGTTGGGCATGAGGAGTGAATCAACATCATTTTGAGTAAACAATCATGTAAAAATTCCTATCTTCTAATCTTAAAAGGTACTTTTACAAGTAAAATAAAAAATTTTTTTTATAGGATCCAAGACAAAGAAACAAAAACAAAACAATAGAGGCAAAGCCTCTACCCCACCCCCAACTTAAAATAATGTATTGTCCTCAATGCATGAGAACAAAGCTTTGAATGTAATTCAATAGTGGAAAAAAAGAGAAAAATAGGGTGCAAAAGGCACCCCCAACTTAAAATGAGAAAATAAACTAAGAAAACAAAGAAACAAAAGTAATTCTATTCCTACACAAATAAGAGAGAGAAAATCATCCAATTTCACAAGGTGGGAATTTTTCATTATCCCAAACCCCTAAATTATAGATTTTCAAAGAGTTCAAACAAGCATAAGAATATACAATGGCTACTTGTTTGATGAACTCTATGATATAAACTTGAAGCACATAAGGGTAAAAAGGGTCATCGTTTGTAGAAAATAAAGAATGATCATGCACAAAGGTGCCAATTATGCTCATGCCATGAAGTGCTTGACCCTCCCCTTCTTCTTGGTCGGCTATGGAAATGATGCTTGGTTCAAAGGTTGAGACATGGAGTTCCAAAGACTTCGTTAGGTTAGGACTAGGTGTTAAAGGTGTTAAAGTAGGGGTCACTTGATCCCTAGACATTGTAAGAATGTCCTTTAAACCATCAACATCCTCATTATTATGCACATTCCCAACATCAAATAAACCAAAGTCATCATTAAGGGTAGAAACATCTCTATCCCTCTCTTCTTGTTTGGAGTTTCCAATTTCGGACTACTCTCTCTCTCACTCTTCATCCCTAGGTTCATTGTCAATCATTTCCTCATTTACCTTAGAAATGTCTTCCTAGACTCAAAGTCTTGGGGAATGGTGGTTTGGTTAATGATGTTCTCAATCCTAAGGCTAGTGATGGGATGAATTTGTTCAATTGGATGGACTTGCTCTTGGTTAGAGTAAAAATCAAGGTGATTTTCATTAAAGCTCACTTGGGGTGGAGGTGGATATTCAACGTGCTCATGGTGGTAATAAATTTGTGGAGCTTCACGAAAATAGTCAAAGGGGTTCTTGTAGGTTTGAAGGGATTCTTTATAATGCTTTGAAAAGGCTCCCTCATATCCGCTACCAATGTTAAATTCATTACACCCCCCAAGATTGGGAGGTGGTCGAGGAGGCTCCCTTTAACCATTAGCTTTAAGGCATTCTCTAAGAGACATGTTGGATGGTTCTTGTGCTTTAAGCCTATTAGCTCGAATGTAATCTCTAAGAGATTTACATGGAGGTGTTTTCACACCACCATTCTCATTAATGCTCTCATTACCACCATTGGGGGTGTGATTATATCCCCCAAAATTGGGAGGTAGTCGAGGAGGCTCCCTTAGGCCATTGGCTATAAGGTGTTCCCTGATTGTCATGTTAGATGATAGATAGTTTGAAAATGTGCCCCCAAACATAATGAAATGCACGATGGAAAATGGATGCAATGCACAAACAAGTATAGCGCACCACGCCTCAACACATCATACACAACAATGCTCAATAATTGTCTATCTAAACCTCCAATCTCCACATAATATATTCCACCAATTTAAGCAACAATCCAACCGAACCTCCAATCTCCACAAGATATATATACCACCAATTTACAATCAAACACAATTCCTAACTCTCCACTAGCAATTCTCCAATCAATTATTAAAATAAAACAAAATATATACAAATAAAACAAAATGAACCTAAAATAAAGAGAAAAAGAAAGAATGAAAATCTAACATGATATTTACATAAAAAATGGAACGAAGTTACCGATGGCCTAAGCCCAAGATTTCTTCATTGTGGCAGATTGATGGAGATCCTATCCACCAATTGCTTTCCAATCCCAAGACTTGTAGTACTTGCCTCGTGCCTTGGTCCCCGACAACAGCGCCAAAACTTTACTCGCTCCGAAAACTACAAAATGGAGTTAGTACCCCACAAGAGTACGAGGGTCGCGATAAAGTATAAACCAGTAATCCGGTATCGTTCTCTCCCAAGGGACCTAGCCAAATATAGGCTCTAGCACTCAACTCACACTAACCTAGCCTAGGATTGAATTGCAATTATGTGGGGAATTGGATCTAAAATAAAAGAAAAAAATACAAGGATTGAAAATCTTTAGGTTTTTGATGGGATTTTGATTTACTAAACTAGTGCAATGAAAATTAAAGCAATTAACTAGGCAATTGATTTAAATGTAAAACAATTAAAATGGAAAGCTTGGATATGATTGATTCAATCTACCAATTCACAACAATAATTTTAATAGAGGATTTTTATAACTCAAATTAAGAATCACACCGTGGATTCTTGATTCAGAATATGTTGACCATAAAATCTTGAGTTCATATTTAGTTGAGTGTAGGGATTAAACCAATTAATAGAACCCTAGAAGTAAACCTTATAAATGTGTAAGATTTATACCAATTATTGAATTGTGCATAAATATTACCAAATGAGTTATGAATCTAAGTTTTCGAACAAATCCAACACCCAACCAAATAGAACTATACAAATCTATGAATAAAACTTTGAAGTTTATGAATCCCCAATGAAATACTTGAAAATCCTTGGTGGATCTTCACAATCACACCCAAGAGATGTTTAGCTACTAGAATTCATAATAAAGAGCATAAATGAAGGTAAATCTAACATTAAACTAAGTAAAACTAGTGTTTGGTTGCTAAGAAAGTGAGAGAAAATGGCAAGAAAGTGAAGAAAAATATATTAAAATGAAAGAAAGTTACAATTTCTACTCCTACATTAACATTACAAATATAAATCTAAGCTAAAAATACACAAAAACATAAAAACCAACCTTGGAGAAGCCTCTCATGCCACCCCCTTGGCTGCTACAAACCCAAAAAATCTTCCTCTCTCCTTTTTTTTTCAAACAACACAGCTTTTAAGCTCCAGATCTGTATCAACCGATCGATCGGCACTGTTCATCGATCGGACGACTGATCAAACGGTAATTGTAGCATTTGATCGGTCAAGTCAGTGTTTTTACAGTTCACGGGTACTGTTCACCGATCAATCGGGCACTGTTCACCGATCGATTGGCAAAACACCCTCTCTGAAGTTTGCCAAACCAATCGATCGGTTACTATTCACCTGTCTACTTTGAAGCTTGATTTTGACCATCTTAGAGGCCGATTCAACCGATGTACATTAGAGGACAAATTGTAGCTCTTGAAGTCTTCTTTCCAATGGCGTAAAAATCAGCTTAATCAGAGATCAGAGTAAAAGGATATGGCTAGAATACTAAGATAGGTCTGAATTTTCATGACCAATTTATTCACCTTGAACCGCTTTGATTATTTTTGCTTTCTTTTATCCTTTATTAGCTTATATAACCTACAAAGCACACACAAAACATAATCAAACAAATATCTAACTAAAATAAGGAAATTAACACTAATATAAATCTAACAAAGTGCGAATTAAGAGCCTATGATTACACTTTTAGGGTGTAATCAATATAACAACGGGATAAGACTCACCTTCACCAAGGAATACATACTTCAATGTAGATGGTAAAGGTTTTCTTTTTGGAGTAGGTGTTTTTTGTTCAGAAGGGACATGCTTTATGGCACTAGGAATTAAAGGCTCAAATGATGGGGTCCAGTGACCCACTTACATACATTGTTCTCTCTTTATCCTTCCCGGAATTGTGTCCCTAGACTTGACATGGTCACAATCTAATCAGTCATATGGCTTGCTCGAAACAAGAGATTTTTTAATAGGATCCTTGAAAAATTCACTCTTAAAGTACTATTGCACAGTATACTCAATGTATTCTACTTCTCTAATGTCCTTATACTCTCGTGGTTGTTTTTTAATTGAAAAGATATTCATCTCGGCAGTTATATTTTCAGATGACAACTTTAACAGCCAATTTCTACAATGTATTACGACATTACACGTGGCTAGGAATGGTCGTCCTAAGATAATAGGAATTTGGGAATGAGCACTAATGCTCTCAACCGGTTATGTATCTAACATAATGGAATTCACTAGATAGTAAAACTTATCTATTTGAATGATAACATCTTCCACAATACCCCTAGAAACCTTAACAGTTCTGTCAGCTAGTTGTAAGGTAACACGTTTAGGGCGCAACTTACCTAATCCGAGTTGTTGATAAACCGAATAAGGAAGTAAATTGACACTTGCTCCTAGATCAAGAAGGGCTCGATTTATTTTGTTTCCTCCAATGGTACATGAAATAGTAGGACAACCAGGGTCTTTATACTTCGGTGGGGACTTACATTGCAAAATTACACTTTGGCTCTCATTCATAAAAGCTGTTTCTTTGACATGCAACCTCCTTTTCACAATACACAAATCTTTCAAGAACTCGGCATAGGAGGAAATTTGCTTAATGCCATCTAAGATTAGAATGTTGACCTTGATTTTCTTAAACACTTCATAAATTTTAGAATTTAGAAGCTTATGTTTTGGTTTAGCCAATCTATGATAAAACGGGCATATTTCACAACATCAATGCCTTCATCTTCAGATGCTTTAGTTGGCTCAAAAATTGGCTTAACTTTCTTTTTCTCTTTCTCACTGTTATCTTTTTTTCTTTCTTGTTCTCTCACATCTCCAGTCCTTTCATCACTAACCTTAAGAGTTTCCTTTCTAGGTGGAATGATTTTATCAATGGTTTTCCCGCTTCGCAAGGTTGTGATGGATTGGACTTGTTCATGATTGGATTGAGGATCAGTTTTTGCTTCAGTCATGTTTACTTTCTTTTTGGAATTTGGATTTGGTTGTGGTTAAGATGGAAATCTCCCTGATGCTTGTTGATTCAAAGTTGGTGTAAAGTTAAACAGTGCTTTGCTATGTCCTCTAACATCCTAATGTGTTGGTCTAACACCTTGTCCTGCCTATCCACCCTATTGTTGACTCCTTTCATATCAATTGTCAATTGATGAATATTATCTTCTGAAGGTCTCATATGAAGGGGTTGATATGTATTAGGTTGGGGTTGGAAAGGCATGGATTGTTGAGCTTGAATAGGTTGCGATTGGAAAGGTTAAAGGTTTTGAGGCCCTCCTTGGAATGCTTGAGGATTTGAAAGACCATCGTTTCTCCACCCAAAGTTTGGGTGATTTCACCATCCAAGGTTATATGTGTTCGAGAAAGAGTTTCACCTAACTCGTTGGTCATTATATGTACCCCAATATTGGCCAACTGCATTAGCTTGGCCATGCAAGGCCTTCTTGAAACTTGGTATAATTGGACATGCAGTAGTTTCATGTTCTATTGTACCACACATTAAATAACTCTCTTCCCTGGGAGACTCACTATTCAAGACATTGCCCTTACTTGCCTCTATGGCTTCTAACTTTTGGGTAAGTGCAACTATTCTAACATTCAAATCATTCACTTGATTAAGTTAAATTGTTACCCTAGGCTTAGACTCATGATTTTGGGTCCTAGTTGTGGCCTAATCTCTAGCCAAATTCGCTAAGTAATCAAAGAAGTCATACTCTTCAAATGGTTCTTTGTCATACAAAGTCCATGCGCACATATACTCAATGAATTGCTTCAATTGTGGAGTCAATGATGAAGAGAAAGTATTTATCATATGCCAATTGGTGAAACCATGATGTGGACAAGCACTCAACAAATCTTTGAATCTCCGCCAACATTGGAAGAATGATTTACTAAACACGGGGGCAAATTGAGATATTTGGCGATGAACTGCCTCAGTTTTATACTTAGGGAAGAATTTTTTCAAGAATCTTGTCTGAAGATCTTGCCAAGAATGAATAGACCTAGGCCTCAATGAATTGAACTATGTCTTGGCCTTGTCTTTAAGACAAAACAGGAAGAGTTTCAAAAGTACTACTTCCCTTGGATAAGAATTATCGAAGACCATAGAGCATACGTCCTCGAAATTTTTGATATGTTGATAGTGTCGCGCCTTGATTATTCGCACTCGAGAAAACACAAGTGAGAAAAACACGGTACTCTAACATTAGAACTTATCCTCCTATAAGGACAAGTGTGACTAGGTGTGATTTAGAAATTGATTTGAATAAGGGCTATTGGAAAATATTTGGAGTCGCCACCTAACTTTGTTAAGGTAAGTTAGGCCACCTAAAACTTAGTGCAATCCGAAAATTAAACTTAGGGTTTTTTGAAAAAGGTTTTGGAAACTTCCTCAAGAAAGAGTTTTTAAAGAAAACAGATTGTTTGGCAACCTTTGAAAAGATTTAAGCCCTTTTTAGAAAAATGACTCCGGTTTTGGTCTCTTGAAAACAATGATCTATGGTCCGGAGATTGGTTATACATTGGGAAGATACACTAAGCTATCACCCTATCCTACCCTTTTGGTACCTACATGTCTTTCTACCCTAGGTTCATTTATTTAGAATCTTCGATTATCTAATGTCTAATTATATCTACTTTGAAAAGAGGTTTAATATGATGCATGACATGCAAGTGCAAGAAAAAGATTTGATTTTGAAAATAAATTTAAAAAGGGGATTTGAAGTTTGAGAAAGGTTGTGGAAATTGGAAACTTGAAAAAGGTTATGACCGCACCCATGAGAGTTGCCTACGTATCCCTTTATTAGAAATTAGGTCAGTCGAAGTTCGAACTCAAGGTCCAATGAAAATAGACAGTTTAGGGTCTTTTTTTATTTATTTGAAAAGACACTTTGGGGCCTTTAGAAAGTTTGATTTGAAAATGGTTTAATTTGAACTTTGATTGGAGGGTTTGAAATAGGGCTTTGATTTGAAAAACTTGAATTGAACTTTAAGGTCATCTTGACTTGAATTGGAGTTTGAAAACCATTTTAATTTGGACTTGAGTTTTAGAAAAGAGTTAAAACTTCCTAACTTAGAGTTAGAGGTTGAACTTGGGCATTGACATCCAAGGACTTTGGTAACCTAGGGTTAAAGCTTGCAATTGAATTAGAAGGACGTAAATTGAACTTGAAAGGTTTGATTTTGGAAAGTTTTCTGATTTAAGAAAGTTTCAAATTAGGAAAGTTCCATTTTAGGAAAGTTCTATCTTTGGAAAGTTTAGAATTAGGAAAGTCAGATTCAAGAAAGATTAGGAAAAGATTTGATTTGATTTAGAAACACTTAACTTGAAAATACTTGTAAAGATTTGACTTAAAAGTATTTGAAAAGTTAGAATTTGGAAAGCTTGAATTTAGGAAAGCTTTGAATTAGAAAGGTTCCGTTTTAGGAAAGTTTCTATTTTAGGAAAGAGTTGATTTTGGAAAGATTTAAATTTAGAAATATCCATTTTAGGAAAGTCTTGATTTAAAAAAGCTTTGAGCTTAGAAAGATTTAAAATTTGGAAATAGAATTTGAAAGCTTGAAATTAGGAAAGCTGAAATTTGGAAAGATTTGAAAAGTTGAATTTAGAAATGTTTGACTTAAGATTGAGGTAACTTGGGATTGTGACAACCCTAAGACCTAGGGTTTATAAAAAGCATTTGAAAAGATTGGATTTCAATTGAAAAAGGAAAGTTTTGTTTTTGGAAAGCTTAGAAAAAGGAAGTTTTGGAATTTAGAAATATTTAAATTAAGAAAGATTTGATTTCTATTTCCTAAAGCAAAAGATTAGATTTTGTTTCAAAAAATAGAGGATTTGATTTCATTTTCAAAATTGAAAGATTTGATTTGGCTCAAAATTGGAAAGCTTTGGCTTTAGAAATCTATATTTTGAGGCAAATAGAAAGTCATGATGATAAGAAAGGGATTAGGGTTTCCTAATCATTGCTTCTAGGGTTTTGACTTGAACTTCAAGACTAGGAGATTTTGAAAACTAAATCTTTGGAAAGAGCTTTTTAGAAAGTGGAATTTGCAAAAATCTATTTTGAAAAAGTTCGAATATGGACTTTTGCAAGTCTCTTGAATATCTCACTTTCCTAAAACGATTCTAACAATGAAAGGATTAGAACCAATCTAAGGTTATGATTTTGAAAATAATTAGGGTTTGAAAATAAGATTTGGACCTTGATGATCCCATTGAATGTGACACTTTCCTAAAGCAACCATAACCATGAAAGGGTGATTACACTATAAAAGTATAATCATAAGTCTTTAATTCACAGCTTGTCAGACTTAGATTGGTGTTAACTATCTTATTTTAGTTATATATTTGTTTAGTTATGTTTTGTGTGCATTTTGTAGGTTATAGGAGCTAATAAAGCAAATAGACGCAAAGAATGATCAAAGATTATTCAAAACGAGCAAATAAGTGATGAGAAGTCCAACTTATCTCGGTATTATGGCCATAACTTTTTATTCTGATGTCTGATTAGCTAATTTTTGCACCATTGAAAAGAAAACTTTAAGAGTTACAACTTGTCCTTTAATGTGCATTGGCTGAATTGACCTCTAAGGTGGTCAAAATTAAGCTGCAAGGTTGCTGGGTCAAATAGTGAACTATATACTGTCCGAATGGTCCGTGAATAGAGCGTTTAAATAGTCACTTTGGACAACCGTCGAATGCATCTGTCTGATGACCATTCGAATGCTATTTCGACTTCTAGATTGCATTTTTTATGTCTGAAACTGAGTTTTAGGAAATTTTTTAAGGTTTTTCGAGAATTTAGGGTTAGTTTTAGGTAGAGGGGCGGCCAGAGAAGCTCCAAACAGGTTGGTTTCCTATTTTTTTTAAGCTTAGATTTAGCTTTGTAAGAGTAGTATAGAGTTAGAACTTGTAATTTTTCTTTATTGTTTTGTATTTTTCTTCACTTTTTGTATTTTTCTTCACTTTCTTGCACTTTTCTTTATTTTCCTTGCAACAAAAACTTTTATTGTTCAAGTAAATTTTAGATTTAAATCTCTACATGCTTTCTTTACATTTTTACATACTTTTATGACAGATTCAAGTAGCTAGTTTCTTAAATTGGGTTCAAATGTGAAGGTCACTCAAGGAATTCAAGGGTTTCAATGGAGGTATCTTATGAATTTATTACTTTATTTTTCTAGATTTTTGATTCTTAGTAATTGCATGTGGATGTCTTAGAATACTTAGATTATTAACTAAGTTTAGGAATTTAATCACCTAAATCGATGGTATTAATCTATAGCTTTTTACTAGATAATTAGTCCACAATTGCTAGGAATTCATTCACATCAATTGATTGCTAGATGTCTTAGAACACCTAGGTTATTAACTATGTTTGGCCAATTCAATGCACAAACTTCCAATTTGGTATTAACCTAAGTTAGATCGATGGTATTAACCGTTGATTCCCCCATTGACCATGTATCTAATTTCAATTGCATGAGGATTATTGATTTTCAAAGTTAAATCCTCCGAATCAAATACTCTTAATTGTTGTATTTGATTTGAGTTATAAATCTCATTGAAAGTCTTAGATGAATTGGATGATTGGATCAATTGAGCTCAATTCCATTTTAATTGTTTTAAATCTAATTTTCATTTATTTTAATTTAATTGCCTAATTGTTAATTACTTTTATTTTCATTGCAATAGTTTAGTTATTCAAAACTCTCATCAAAATCCAAAAGATTCTTGGTCTATTTTATTTTTTCTTTTATTTAGATTTAATTCACATAATTTTCATTTAATCCAAGTTAGCTTAGCGTGAGCCAAGTGCTATAGCTTATATTGAGCTTAGTCCTTGAGAAAATACAATTCCGGACTTTTCGGATAAAACCACAACTGTCAACCGTGCACTTGCCTATAATACAACACCTTTAAGGGTGAACCAAAGGGCTAGAATCACTATAGAATTGTGATTTATTGAAAGTAATTTAGGGTTTGAACTCAAACTTTGGACTTTGATGGTCACTTTAAATATATCACTTTCCTAAAATGACCCTAGCCATGGAATGGCTAGAATCATCTTAGGATTGTGGTATTGAAAACAAGTTTGAAAGAAGGAGGTCTTGAATGCAAGTTTTGAAAGAGAACTCTGATGCAAGTTTGGAAATAACTTTGAATCCAATATTGAATGCAATGCATAAACATGACAACCACAATACAATAGGGTCGTGAACATATAAGGTTAGGCTTCGTCATATAACTAAGGGGATCAGACCCACACCGTCTTAGGGGTTTCTAAAGAGAATCCCTGACATGGTGATTCTCTCCAAGACCTTCCTAGGCATGAACCAGGAGGTCCCTTGTTTCAAGCATGCAAGAAGAGGAGGTAGAAGATGGGGATTAAAATAGAAGAGAACCTAAGTGGGTTTAGAGAGAGAAAAAGATAGGGGAATTGGATAAACTAAATAAAAAAAACCCTACCTTGTCTCTTCTTTTTGCTTTGATTGCTTTGTTTGCTTCATGAGCTTTGAAGATGCATCACTTGGTCTTCAATAGATGTTTAGAGGCTTGTGTTTGAGTGTATGGAGTATTAAGAGGCTAGGGTTTGAGTGTACGAGGCTTGAGAGAATTAGGTTTTTGAGGGAATTCAAGCTCTATTTTCAAAGAGGCAGTATTTTTGGACTGCGATTGTGGACCCTTTTCACGCAAGAAAAGGTCTGTATTTATAGACAATTGAAATAGGAACTGGTGCCTGTTACAGTGGCACCAATTGGAATTTAATCTTGTCGCCACTACTAGTGGCGCCAGCCCCTTTGGAAAACTTTTAAGGCAGCAAGAAATAGATGTTTGACCCTTGTGACGCAAGGCAAAAGATTTGGGCGCCTATCTTAGTGACTACCATGCAATTTTTAGCATGGCCCCACTAGGAGTGACTCTGAAAAGACCGGGAATGATATGGAAGATCGGGGATGGACGAGAACCCCTAAAAGTGTGTCCCAGAGGTAACTGGCTTGAGAAACAATGCTAGAATAATTAAAAAGGGCGGCTGGCCCACTACGAGCAAAATGGTTATTTGAATCAAGGAAACACCGAAATGGACCGGAAGTGACCCGTGAGAAGGCTTGAAGGTCGAAAACACTACCAAGAGTGTTGTAAGAGATTACCAATTTGATACCCAGAACTGGTATCGTTGGAAAAGGTGATTGGCCTACTAGGGGCAAAACGATAATTTTGCACTAGGTTTATCGGAATAGACTCAGAATGGTCTGAAAAAGTATTGAAAGGTTATGAATACTTTTAGAAGCATCCCCAGAAGGTTACCGGTTTGATACTCAGAGCTGGTGTGGTTTCCGAAAGTGATTGGATGCTTAGGGGCAAAATGATCATTTTGACCAAATGCTCTCGGAATCGATCCGAAAGCAAATGGAAGGCGCTTAAACATGCCGAATTGTCTTTGGGACAATCTTGTAAGGGTAAACTTACTGCTCTAAGAATTTAGGTACTTTTTTGATAAGTGTGTCGGTAGGGCTGAAGGGGCAGTTCGGTCACTTTTCACCAGAGCGGGCTCGTAGTTTCTAGTGTTAACCTGAGTTTTGAGTGCTTCTATCACTCTAATGGTGTGTGATGAGTTGGTTTCCAATGGTTTCCCGTTCTTTGGTAAACGTGCCACAATCAAGAGGCTAGTTCGATCCCATAACATGAGGGTTTTGTTAGTAATTCCCAATGTCGACCTTTTTGCTAGTGTTTTTGTCACTCTGACAGTTGCGATTTTGTAAGTGTTTTCGTCCTTCTAACGGTGCGCATTCATTCTGGAGATTGCTTGATCTTAGGAAGTTGCTGAATGGTCTTATCCTCTCGGGACCTTAGGTACTTTCCCGATTGATGTGTCGAATAGCAGACATTCTACGTTGGTGGGCTAGCAAGGGCCAGAAGTAAACCGCTCTACCATCTCGAGGACTTGGATTTTGTCTCGGTCGACGGGTTTAAAGGGAGTTATCGTTTTGAGGGATTTTGTGCTTTCTCGGAAAACATGTCGTGCTGGAAGAACGCTCTACCATATGAGGGATCAACTTTCTTGAAAGATGGGCCAGATTGAGTTTGATTGACTTGGACTTGAATGAGAATTGGAATTGAAGTTGGAATATAGACTTATTGTCTTTAAGAAAACATGCTAACTAGGATTGAACCGAATAATACTCTAAGCGCATTTTGGTCATTTCGCTTCTATTGGGCCTAAGGGGCCTGCAAAATTGTTGATTGACTGGATTGAGTCTAGAAAGTTAGTTTGAGCTTGAATATGTCTGTGTCGTCTTGAATGTGAGTCCGATCAAGCCGGAGATTGCCAAGTGAACAAAAATGGGATACTTACAGATATGAGTTTTCAAAATCCAAACCATGGAATGGATTTATCAGCTGGATCATTCCCGACTTTAAACTTATCACTGCGTGATGTGCAAGAAAAACAATGCAAGAAGTAAGAGCTTGCCTAGCAGGATTTAGATAATCCCTAAGAGATCTATGGGGAGGATTACTATGTACATTCCCACCTTCAGGTCTATTATTTGGATTTGGTAGGTTGGGATTCATAGGTGGTTGATGATCAATTTCTTCCACCATTTGGATAGAACTAGGACCTTGGTTAACTAACTGAATGTTTGGAACAGGAGTCCTAAATAGGGAAAGAGTATGGAAGGTGGGAGAAAGATCACTAGAAGAGTCAACGCTTATCAATCGTCCATGCACATCCCTAATGAAGTATTTCATAAAAGTGTACGTACCTTATGAAGACATAAATTAACCCTTCTTGAAACATCAACATGATAAAATATTAAAAAGAAAAATAAAAGAAAAGAAAAAAAAACTATAACAGTATACTAAAATACCTTCACAAAAAAACAAAAAAACAAACACATTTGGACTGGATTCTTTGTTTATTTTTGGGGGTTTCATTTGGTACAATTGGTGCTATGTTATTGTTTTAACATATTAGATGACTTAAAATAGTATTCAATTATTGAGTTGTTGAACTGCTAAAAAATTTTTTACGTTAGAGTTCCACGTTTGTTGAATTGCATTTCAATTTAGTGTTTTTTCCCCCCTTAAAAGTTAGGTTTTTACTTTTAATGTGTTAAAGGTTTAGTCACAATTTTTTCTATGATTTTATATAGATTTTGTCCCAACTAAATAAAAATTCTGAATCCACCTGCTTGAAGCCCAAGTCATGACTTCTATCTTTGAAAAGCAAATGAACTAAATCATTGTATATTCAGATTAATTTTCATTGCCTCTCTTCCAAGTGTTCTTAATCATCTTTTGTTGACTTCTCATTTCTACATACAATTGGAGCTTCTAGGGCAGATCTTTAGTACAACTTCTTCCCTACCGATTTCTTCTTTCCTCATCAACCGTCAGTTCAAGTTCTTCTAGCCAATACCCAGAAAAGATCCTCTGGAATAACCCACACTACTAGAAAATGGACCTTTTGCGACGGGGCAATGCCGTCACTAATGGTGATAAAAGCTATCGCAAAAGAGTATTAGCGACGGCATATAGGACGTAGTTAACAGTAGGGTCGCTAAAGGTATTAGCGACGGAAAATCCACAATAGCGATGGCAAAGTTTTTTCTTGAGAGACAGTTTTTGGCTGTCGCAAAACAAAAAATACAAAACAAGATTTTAGCGACGGTTTGTTGATGTCGTTATAGGTTGTTATTGGTGACGGCATTTAACTATCACTTAAAGAACTAGTATGTAGATGATAACCTTTTACCACAAGGTGTATTGACGCGAATAATTGTGCTTTTTTTAAAAAAAATGCTATTTACGACGCTTCCAAAAACTGTTGCTAATAACAGATTAATCTGACATGAAAGCATTATAAATAACTTTTTTTTTCAATAATTTCCCTGTAAATTTTTTTTCCTGTAACAAAAAATATCCATCCATATTCATCCACATCAAAGTAAAACAATTAAGTTATGAATAAAACTAAATATCCATACACAAAATTAAAAGAAATAAAATCTCCATACATCTAAATTTGTAAAATACAATTTCACAAAATTAAAGTAACCCATCGTAACATCACTTGGACAAAATCACTTTACAAAACTAAAGCAGATACCCATAACATTATCTACCCATAACATTACCTAGACAAAATCACTTCACAAAATAAAATAGATACCCCTTCCAACGTGGCCTAACATAAAATCACTTCAATACATAAAGCATATCCCATCACTCATATTTGGTTGACCTTAAAAAAAATTGAAAATATTAATGATATACGAGATAATAAAACATAGGAGTATATATGCATTCAATTATATCAACCAATAAAATGAAAAAGTAATATACATCAAGAGACTGCCGAGTAACTGTAAGCACCCCATTTTTGACCGCTCGACAGTCTACACTCCGTCCAGACTTGTTTTCAAGTCATTTTGGGCATATTCCAATCGAAACCAATTCTCTAGATCCAAATTCTGTCTTTCCATCGCTTTGCGGGCCTGTCAGGCCCAAATAGAGGCAAAATGACCAAAATGCCCTTAGGGGCATTGTCCTTTCTTATTTCAATTCCAATCCCTCTCTCGAGACAGTTTATTCCTCGAGATGGTCCGAGTAGCAAAACTACTCACAAAACCGTTAAAGTAGCGAAAATACTCACAGAACCGTTAGGGTAGCGGAAATACTCACAGAACCTTAGAGTAGCGGAAATACTCACAAATCATCAACCCCGTCTGAGTAGCGGAAATACTCACACCGTTAGAGTGGCGGAAACACTCAAAACCTAGGTCAACACCAGTGGCTGTTAGCCCACTTCGGTGAAAAATGACCAAATTACCCTTAGGACCTTTTTCAAGACTTTCCGGTCAAGATGACCATTTTGCCCCTAGGCATCCGGATGCCCCGGGAACCATACCGGCTCTGGGTATCAAATCGGTAACCCTCTGAGATTGCTTTTTATAGTGCTCTCAACCTTCCCTTCTCTTTCCGGATCATTCCGAGTCAGTTCCGGCCAACCCGATACAAAATGACCGTTTTGCCCTTGGAGGGCCGGTCTCCTTCTTCGACCATACCGGCTTTGAGTATCAAACCGGTAATGACCCGAGAATACTTTTTATAGTATTCTCAAACTTCCTTTACCTTTCTGAATCATTCCGAGTTAGTTCCGGCCAACCCGGTACAAGATGACCGTTTTGCCCCTAGAGGGCCGGTCTCCTTCTTCAACCACACCGGCTCTGGGTATCAAACCAGCAATGACTCGAGAATAATTTTTATAGTGTTCTCAACCTTCCTTTACCTTTCCGGACCATTCCGGGTCAGTTCCGGCAAACCTGGTATAAACTGACCATTTTGCCCCTGGTGGGCCGGTCTCCTTTTCCGACCACGCCGGCTCTGGGTATCAAACCGGAAACCTCTGGGAACATTCTAAATAATGTTTCCAGATCCCAAGTCTTCTTCCGAGACAGTTTGAGTTTGTCCCGGCAGTTTTCCGGTCCGGTTGACCGTTTTGCCCCTAAAGGCTTGGTCAAACTTTCCGACACATCTTATCCTCACTTTTCAAGTCAAATACCTCTAGGACACTATTTTAAGTGTTCCTGCTCCCTTCCGGCCTTCCGGGTCATCCCCGACTCCTCCAAATTATTCCCGAACTTTCCGGAGTCACTCCTAGTGAAGCCAGGCTAAAGTTTACATGGTAGTCACTAGTACAGGCGCCCAAATCTAGTCAAAGTTACGTTGCTTGCCGACCTTAATTGTTTCCTAAATGGCTGGCGCCACTAGTAGTGGCGCCAAGCCAAAAAATGGCCTGGCGCCACTCCTAGTGGCGCCAGTGTATAATTTGGCCTGGCGCCACTGCAACAGGCGTCAGGTTTGTCTTCCCTCTATAAATACAGAGTCTCGTTCAACGTGTAAAGGGTCTGCAAACTTAACCTAAAAATCCTATATTTCGATACACAGAGCTCGAGCACCTCCAAAACCCTAGCCTCCCTAGGTTTTCCCAAACCCTAGCCACTATACACAAACCCTAGCCTCCTATACACTCATACACTCCCCCATACACTCATACACTAGCCTTCAACCATCCTTTGAAGACTTGAAGAGCTGCCATCCAAAGCTTGAAGACAACCCTTGAAAACTGAAGGTGAAAATCAAGACAGAGACCGAAGACCGAAGACTGCACGGCGCGCAAAATAAAGAAGACATACGGTAGGTTTTCTCTTTAATTTTCTGCACTTCCCCCCTCTCTCTTCTCTCTCCAACCCACTTGGGTTTTCTCTATTTTAATCCCCCATCTCTTTCCCCCCCTTTCTTTGCATGCTTGAAACAAGGGGATTCCCGGTCCATGTGTAGGATTGGGCTATTGGAGAGTCACCGTGTCCGGGGCTTTCTTCTAGTTTAACCAAAGACCACGTGGGTCCGGCCCCCTTGATTATGTGGTGAAGCCTTAACCTTGTATGTTCACGACCCCAAATTGCATCGTGCATATCATAATCTTGCATCTTCCAAAATTCGTTTTCAAAGTTGTTTTCAAAATCATTTTCAAACTTGTTTTCAAAATTGCATCAAAATCTCTTTTTCAAAAACTTGTTTTCAAAACCACAATTCTAGGGTGATTCTAGCTTTTCCATGGCTAGGGTTGCTTTAGGAAAGTGTTATATTAAAAGTGACATTTTGGTTTATATTTTCAAACCTTGTTTTCAAAACCACTTTCTTAAAGTGGTTCTAGTTCTCTTATGGCTAGAATCGCTTTAGGAAAGTGAGATGTTTTTATACTTTCCAAAAACTCTCTCTCTTCAAAAATTTCTTCCTAAAAAATCTCTTTTTCAACATACTTTCCTAAAACTCTTCTCCCAAAATTGTTTTTCAAAAACTCCCCTCCAAAATCTATTTTTCAAAACCCTTTTTTTTTTTTTCAACTCCTTTCCAAAACTCTCTATCTTCAAAATTCACTTTCCAAAAACGCTCCCTAAAAATCTTTCCAAAAACTCTCTTTTCCAAAATTTTCCTTCTAGAAACTCTCCACTAGGATCTTCTTTCCAAAATCTACGTTTCTAAAAACGCACTTTCCAAAACTCCTTCTCTTTAAAATCTTTTTCCAAAAACTCCCTCTTCAAATTCACTTTCCAAAAGTTCCTCCCTAGGATTCCTTTCTAGAAAACCTTCGTTTCCAAAAACGCACTTTCTAAAATCCCTTTTCCTTAGAGCCCAAGCCAAACCCTAGAACCCACAATTAGGAAACCCTAAATTTTCTTTCCAAAAACATGGTTTTCAAACTTTGCCCTAAACCTAGGTTTCCAAAATCTTTTGTTTTCTACATCAAAGCTATACATGTTTCCAAAACCTATTTTCTATGTCAAAACTATAATTTTCCAAAACTAGGATTTCTAGAATCTCTCTTTCCAAATCCTTATCAAATCAAATCTTCCATTTAAGAAACCAAATCCAATCTCCCCGTTTAGGAAACTAAATCCAATCCTCCGTTCTTGGAAACAAATCCCAAACCTTTCCTAATTCAACTTCTTCCTAATTTCCTGCCTTCCTAAACCATAAGTTTCCTAAACCTAAATTTTAAATCTTTCCTTAAATTTCAAAATCCAACCCTTTCTTAATTCGAATCCTTCCTAAACTTCCGTTTTCCTAAATCTTAAACTTGAACATAAAAATCTTTCCTAAACTTTAAAACTCAACTTTCAAATCTTTCCTAGTTCAATCCTTTCTTAATTCTACCCCTTTCCAAAATCTTTTTCAAATCCAAGCTTTCAAACCTTTCTTAAACTCAAACCTTTCCTAATTTCAAGATTTTCTAAAACTCTAAAACTTTCTAAATCCTAAACTTTCTTAAGATAAATTTTCCTAAACTTCCAAACTTTCTAAATTCTAAACTTTCCAAAACTTCAAAATCTTTTCAAATCTAAGACTTTTCTAAACTCAAAACTTTCTTAATTCAAACATTTCCTAAACTAAAAACTTTCCTTTTTCAAACCTTTCTTAAAACGGAACTTTCTTATTTTCAAAACTTCCTTGTTTTCAAAACTTTCCAAATTCAAAACTTCCCTTTTTCAAAACATTTCTAAATTCAAAACTTTCCGATTTTCAAAACTTTCTTAAATTCAAAACTTTCCTAAACCTAAAACTTTCCTAAATTCAAAACTTTCCTAATTCGAAAACTTTCCAAAAATAAAACTTTCCTAATTCGAAACTTTCCTAAATCGGACCTTTCCTAATTTGAACATCTCCTAAAATCCAATCTTTCCAAATCTTCCAAGCCAAGTCAAATCTTTCCTAAGTCTCTTCTCTTTCCTAAGTCTAGGTTTTCTTAAACCTTCTTATTCCAAAACAAGTCCAAATCTATCTTTTCAAATCAAAGTCCTCAATTTCCAATTTCCAATCTCCTCTTCTAATTTCAAATCCAATTCAATTTCCTTCTTCAATCCAACCTTCTATTTTCAATCGGACTCCGGTCTGAACTACGACTGACCTGATTCCCCCAAAGGGATACGTAGGCAACCTTCATAGGTGCGGTCACAATACTTTTCAAACTTTCAATTCCACCCTCATGAGTGCGGTTTCAAAAATTTTTTCAAATCTCAAATTCCAATTTTTCAATTTCAAATTTTCTATTTTCAAATTTCTATTTCCAAATTTTCAAACTTTCCAATTTCAATTCCATCTCTTTAAATTTATTTTCAAATCAAATCAATCTCTTTCCAAATCTATTTTCAATTCTCTTATTTTGCACTTGCATATCATGCATCATGTTAGTTTTCAAACATTATTTTTAAAAGTGAATAGGGTTGAACCATTAGTTAATTAAAGAATCTCATAGGTGAATCTAGGGTAGATTGACATGTAGGTACCGAAAGGGCGGGGTAGGGTGATAGCTTAGTGCATCTTCCCTACACGTAACTAACCTCCGAACCTAGATCACTGATTTGAAAGACCAAACGGAGTTATTTTTCTAAAAAAGGGCTAAATGTTTTCCAAAGGTTGCCAAACAACCTGTTTTCTTAAAAACCCTCTCTTGAGTAGATATTTTCAAAATCATTTTCCAAAAACCCTAAGCGTAGTCTTCGGATTATTCTTAGTTTTTAGGTGACCTAACTCACTTTAATCAAGTTAGGTGGCGACTCCAAATGTTTTTCAAAAGCCCTTTATTCAAACCTGTTTTCAATTCAAACCTAGTCGCACTCATTCTTCTAGGAGGGTGAGTTCTAACGAGAGAATACAGCATTTTTCTCGCTTGGGTGAGTATTCCTCGAGTGCGAAAAATCTGGGCGCGACAGCTGGCGACTCCACTGGGGACACTTAGAGGGTTAGGCCGTTAGTTATGTCTCTTTACCCTTTACCCATGTAGAGTCTTCAATTAACTTGGTTCAATCCTATTCACTCTAAATTTTTAAAACTAAATTTTCAAAATTGTTTCCAAAAAAAAAATAAACAAACATGCATTCATTCATATTATCTTGTATTATGTTTGCCATCCACATACTAACACTTGCATCTTTGTTTTGTAGGTGCGCTTTATGTTTAAACATTATTAACTGTTTTGCATGAATGTGATGTACAGGATGAATAGGAGTTGTTGGGCCCTTTCCTCCACTTTTAAAAATCACACACACACTGCATGTGCACTTGCATTCTGCATACTTGCATACCCTGATATGTCCTTTCTAGTTAGAAAAGGGGAACGGTATATTGGTTGTGGGCAAGATGCTGTGTCAGTTTCTTCGCCTACGGCCTCTTGATGGTTCCTCCGCTCGGATCACCAACCGATCATGGCACCACCTCGGGGAGTGGGCCTAGGTTTGAAGATCCGGGGACCGAGCCTTTTTAGGACGCATTAGTCAACCCTCAACCTCATACTCATATAGACACCATGCATAGCCGAACCTCTGTCGGATTTAGGACACGAGCACCGTTTTCAAAATCACGGAGGAAAGGGCGACTGCTCTTACTTTCATTTATACCTGTTGTTATAATGCTTGTATTTATACTGTTATAATGCCTGTCTAACGGTTCATGCATGCATGTTTACTTCAATTGTACCTTCTCTCTTTATACTTTTTGCATATTCATGTTCATACATTCGATATCCCATGTCCAGACAAGAGTTCCAAGTAACTCAAGTCACTGCATTCTCATGCATATGATCAACCCATTGAGAGTGACACCAACGTCACTCTCCCTTGCATTAAACCTACCAAAACCCTAAGGGTTCTTGCGTAACCCTAAGGATTCATGGCATGCACACCAACCCATTTCATAAGAGGGGCCCCAATCCCTCTATGCTCACAGAGATAGGGTTGCCAAGAAGACAAGGAGCAATCAATCAACAAGGTCTCTCAGTGACCTCCTCGACATCCAATCCAAGGAAGGCGAATCCGAATACTCAAGAGTAGTTTAGGTTTTCCCTTTTGTAAAAGTAGATAGGTGGAAGTCCAAAGGAAAATGTTCCCCCTCCCCCTATTAAAATGTATTTCAATTCTTTTGTATCTTAAACACAAAATTTAATGTACATCTTTATTTCTATGAATGAATGCATGAATGGCAAAAGGCTCCTCCCTGACGGTAAGGTGTCTGCATACAGGGGCAAACTCCTTATCTCCAAAAGTGAGCCAATACATCATGACTAGTTTCCCTCTTTAAGAGGGGTACCTTAGGACATGCATTGCATAGATTTCTCCAGGAACCAAACTCTAATTTGCAACTGTTGTCGTCATTGTTATAGGTAATGAATACTAGTCCAACTTCCTCTATAATAGTGAAGGCCATGGGTTACAAGCTTCAGAAAAACATACCATTGAGAAGCGGGAATGCAAGCAGGAACCCCTTGTGCAACACACTTACCACAATCTCAGAAGGGACAATTCCTGCCTTAGAGGAGCCCGAATACCAAAATCCTTCCTTCCTAACCACACAACCTTATCTCCCTTACATGAACTTAACCATAGGAGCCTTACTAGACCCTTCCCCTTAACCCCTTATCCTCAATACGTTGTTCGAACCTGAACCCATGATCGCCATGGCTCGACCTGAACCTCAAACCAACAACCAAGGAAACACACGACCTAAACTACCTTTAGTCTTGCCAAAGAAGCCAAATGTGCCCACCACTCTACCCGTCCTCACCAACCCTTCAGCTGTAGCAATCCTTTCGCCCGTGAACCCAAGGATAACTCTTCCCACCATAACCCAAACACCAATACCCAGTCTTCATAACATCCCATGGAATTACCCACCTGATAAGGGCATCGGAGAGCCCGTAACAGAAATAGGGAGAATGACTCGGTCAGGGCGCCTTTATACCTCTGTTGAAGTGGAAAGAAAAAAGAAGGGTAAAGATAAAGAAGGGGAGTGCTCCACCCAGCCAATAGATCAGGAGATGTTAGAATTTACCAAAGCTTTAGGAAAGGTCGATTATGATATCATGGAACAGCTTAGGAAAGCCCCAGCCCATATTTCGATGTTGGGTCTGCTACTCACTTCTGAGGTGCACCGAAATGCTTTAATAAAGATCCTCAAGAATGCTCATGTGCCCGAGAGTTTCACGCCAGACAGTCTACATGACATGGTCAGTCTCATTATGGCCCCAAACATCATCACTTTCTCTGATGACGAGATTCCAGCTGATGGAACAGGTCATACTCGGGCTTTGCATATCGCTGTAAGAACAAGAGGAAGAATGGTGGCCAAAGTATTGATAGATAATGGGTTGGCATTGAACGTGTGCCCGTATTCTACTCTAGAAAGGTTAGGAATGGACCAAACTTATTTGAAAAATAGTGGTATGATCATTCGTGCCTTTGATGGATCTCAGAGGGAAGCCATGGGAGAAATTCAAATGCCTGTTGAGATAGGACCAGTAACCTTCACGATTAAATTTCAAGTTTTACACATCCCGACTGTCTATAACTTGCTGTTAGGAAGGCCCTGGATTCATTCGGCAGGAGCAGTCCCTTTTAGTCTTCATCAGAAAGTCAAGTTCATCATGGGCTCCAAGCTAATCGCTATTTTCGCCGAAAAAGAGCTCGCCGTATACAAAGCTGACATCATTGCATCGAACACTAAACTGCCCTCTTGTTTTCAATCATTTGAATATATCACTATCGTGCAGAAGGAAGATCAGATGAAGCCAAATTATTCCAAGAACTCTCAGATGGTAGTACGGTACTTTAAAGAAAATGGTTTCCATCCGGGTAAAGGCTTAGGGAGATGTTTACAAGGAAGACCAGAAATCGTAAAAATACCGTCAGCTGAACCCAGCTTTGGGTTGGGATATGAACCCATGAAAAGAGAAAGAATAGAAGCAGCGCGGAAGAAAAGGGCTGATAAGAAAGCTGTCATGGAGCTCTCGAACCAATTCAAGCAGTTAGACATGGGAAAAGGAACACCTGCATTAAGTAATAAAAAGAGGAAAGTCCAAGGAGAGGCGCCCGTCATGACAATCAGCATCGGAGTAACCCAAAATGGATCCATTCGAGCTATGTTGCCAGTCAAAAAGTTACATAATTGGGCCAGCCAAGACATCATCCGTGCTTGCAAGTTTCGGCACAAAGCCCGTTAGAGCGAGACCCTGGAGCAACTGATTCGCCATAAACTTTGTCCTTTTAAATTTATTTGTCTTAACTTTTTAAAAGCAAGTTATCAATGAATAAAATAATATCCCTTTCTTGTTTGATTTATTGTACACTATTTTCCATGCCAAGGACCCTTGCATCCGATATCCTACTCAGCTAATCCAGGGAATGCCAATCTTGATGATGATGACTTGAACACCGAGTTTGATTACCAACAACTGGGGATTGAAGAAGATGTAAATTTTACAGAGGAGGTGCCAGAGGAAATTCGAGAACAAATAGAAAGACATGAGAATCGTAATACCCCAAACATTGAGGAAACAGAAATCGTTAATCTGGGAAATGAAGGGGATCTGAAGGAGCTTAGAATCGGTACGGGCCTAGATCAATGGCAGCGCAAAGAGTTATTGGAACTTTTGCGTGCATACTTGGATGTTTTCGCATGGTCCTATCAAGACATGCCCGAACTAGATGAATCCATTGTCGAACATAGCCTACCTTTGGACCCTCAGATGAAGCCCTTTAAGCAGAAGCTAAGGAGATTGAAACCCGAATGGAGCCTGAAGATTAAGGAGGAGGTGATTAAACAATTCCAGGCAGGATTTTTGCAAGTGGTAGAGTATCCTCAATGGCTGGCTAATATTGTCCCAGTATCCAAGAAAGATGGCAAGGTGCGGATGTGCATTGACTTTCGAGACCTCAACAGGGCCAGTCCAAAGGATGATTTTCCTCTTCCCCACATAGATTTGCTTGTTGACAACACGGCCGGTCATGGAATATTTTCCTTCATGGACGGTTTTTCGGGCTATAATCAAATCAAGTTGGCTGAAGAAGATCGGGAGAAGACTGCTTTCATTACCCCCTAGGGAGTATACTGTTATAAGGTCATGCCATTCGGTCTTCGCAACGCAGGGGCAACCTACCAAAAAGCCATGGTAACTTTATTCCATGACATGATGCATCAGGAAGTAGAGATCTATGTGGATGACATGATCGTCAAGTCCAAGCAACGGAAGGACCACTTGCTCAACTTGCGGAAGGTGTTTGATCGCCTCCGTAAATATCAGCTCAAGTTAAATCCGGCCAAATGCACGTTCGAAGTATCTTTAGGGAAATTGTTGGGATTTATAGTCAATGAAAAGGGGATAGAGGTTGATCCTGCCAAGGTGAAGTCCATTGTTGAAATGCCTACACCAAAAGGGGAAAAGGAGGTTCGGTCTTTCCTAGGAAAGTTGAACTTTATTAGCAGGTTCATCGCCCAAATGACCCACCTGTGCGAACCTATTTTCAAGCTCCTTAAGAAAGATATTCCAAAGGAGTGGGATGATAACTGTCAAATGGTGTTTGAGAAAATTAAAGAATATCTTCGAAATCCCCCTATCCTAGTGGCACCAACCCCGGGGCGTCCTTTACTGATGTACATGACAGTGTTAGATACTTCTATGGGATGTGTCCTGGGGCAATATGATGAAACGGGGAGAAAAGAGCAAGCCATTTACTACCTTAGTAAGAAATTTCTGCCATATGAAGCGAAGTATTCCGATCTCAAGAAAACCTGCTGTGCATTAGCCTGGGCAGCTCATAGGCTTCGACACTACATGCTCTATCATACCACATTCCTCATCTCTCAAATGGATCCCCTCAAGTATATATTCGAGAAACCAACCCTGTCCAGCAGAATTGCTCGATGGCACATGATCCTGTCAGAATTCGACATTGTGTTCACTACCCGTAAAGCAGTCAAGGGGCAGGTGATAGCTGATTATCTGGCTGAGAACCCCATTGATGATTATCAATCCATGGAGCCCCAATTTCCTGATGAAAATATACTATGCGTTGATAGTACGTTTGAAGAACAAGAACCAGCCGGGTGGAAGATGTTTTTCGACGGCGCTGCTAATAAAAGGGGAGCTGGCATTGGGGCAGTAGTAGTGTCAAGAACCGGCAGTCATTATCCCATTGTAGTTAAGCTACAACTTGAACTCTGTACTAATAACATCGCTGAATATGAGGCTTGCATCCTGGGGTTAAGATTGGCATTAGAAATGAAGATTGATGAATTGGTTGTTCTCGGAGATTCAGATTTGGTCATTCAGCAATCCAAGGACGTGTATCAAACTCGAGACGCCAAACTCTCCCCGTATCATCAACAGGTCAAGGACTTGTGTCAGCTATTCAAAAGCATGGATTTTCGTCACGTGGCCCGAACAGAGAACAGCTTCGCCGATGCCTTGGCTACATTGGCTGCAGCAATCAAGGTCGACAGTGGGACTGAAATACCCCCTCTACAAATCTTCACCAGGGATGTCCCCTCTTATTGTCTGCGTACAATTATCGAACCTCCTGAGAAACCGTGGTTTTATGACATCCAGAGGTATATTCAAACCAGGACGTTCCCTGATGCAGCAACATAACGCGATAGGAAGACCATTTGTCGTTTGGCGGGACACTATTTCATGGCTGGAAACGAGCTTTTCAGGAGATCATGGTTCGGACCTCTAAGATGTGTCAATGCCACCGAAGCTAAAGTTATCATGGAGGAAGTGCGTGAGGGAGTTTGTGGCCCCCACATGAATGGCCATACGCTTGCAAAGAAGATTCTCCGGACAGGGTATTACTGGTCAACAATGGAGTCCGATTGCATTAGATACGTTCTTCGGTGTCACAAATGTCAGATACATGGGGATAAGATCAAAGCACCACCGTCTGAGCTCCATTCTATGTCTGCCCCATGGCCTTTTTCTATGTGGGGGATAGATATGATTGGTCCTATCACTCCTAAAGCATCCAACGACCATCGCTTCATCCTGGTCGCCATTGATTATTTCACTAAATGGGTGGAAGCCGTCTCTTACGTCCATGTCACTAAGAAGGTCGTAGAAAGGTTCATAAAAAATTACATCATCTGCCGGTATGGGATTCCCGAGTCACTCATTACTGATAATGCTTCCAATCTGAACAACGAATTAATATCAAAGCTATGCCAAACATTTCGCATTACTCACCGGAATTCGGTCACTTACCAGCCCCAGATGAATGGGGCAGTAGAAGCAGCCAACAAGAATATTAAGAGAATACTCCGAAAAATGATTGACAATTACAAGGATTGGCATGAGAAGCTTCCGTTTGCATTGATGGCTTACCGAACTACTATGAGGGTCTCCACCGGAAGCACCTCTTTTGAGCTAGTTTACGGCACCGAGGCAGTCATCCTTGTTGAGATTGAGATTCCTTCTTTACAAATCTTGACAGAAGCCAAGTTAGACGAAGCAGAATGGATTAAAGACCGATATGCTCAACTCTAATTGTTGGATGAGAAGCGGTTGGCTGCAGCTTATCATGCTCAATGTTACAGAAGGCGAATGGCCAGAGCATTTGATAAGAAGGTACGACCTCGATCATTCCAGCCGGGAGATTTGGTGCTCAAGAAAGTGTTCCCCCATCAGGAGACAGCACAGGGAAAGTTTGCTCCAAACTACGAAGGGCCATTCATGGTAAAGAAAGTCTTGTTTGGAGGAGCTCTCGTTTTGGAGGAAATGGATGGCCAAGAATTTCCTAGCCCATTGAATTCAGATCCTGTCAAACACTACTACATATGATTCCGAAAGCTAGACCTTTAGTTTCTGTAAAGAAGCAATAGAACCTACTCTCCTCATTCTCCATTAATCAATAAGGTAGCGTTTTAAAGTTAAAGCTCTATGGACTAAACAATCTAGTTCCAAGATGACGAGGGGCCCTTATTTCATTTTTTGTCCAATTAAAATGCATATATATATATATAACCTTTGTCAAACCTTTAGAGTCGGTTACTTTCTTTCAGAAGCATTCCCCCAATAAAGTGATCATATTAAGCAGAGGCACTGAAAATAGCCAGAAAAAAAAAAAGCGCCCTTGAAGTACTACTTTAAGTTCGCACAAATATTGGTACTAACATCAATAGTCCAAAAAAAAAAATAAATAAAGGCGTGCAATAAGATACCCAAGGAAAGATGGGAATACGCAGGAAAAGTGCCATTGAACCAAAAAACTATCAAAGGTGATCACTAGTAGAGTGGTAGGTTTGAGCTTTTTTCTTTTTCTTTTGAAAGTAAATACCAACACCATAACCCCTAAAAAGTCCTCTCAGATTGGAATTAAATTGATTAGTCCAAATGAGCTTGCTAAATATGCCATGAGCTGGAGAATGATGCAAGTAGCGTTTAGGGGCTTCTCAACAGAAACTCGATGACCAAGCTGAGGAAAGAGAGAGAAAGAAGAGAGAAAAGTTGAGCGCTTCCCGAGGATGCGATGAAAACCCGAAAGGACGCTGTAGGTAAAAAGGTAGGGATGTGGCAAGATACAAAACTGTCGACCCTGGCGAAAACCTGCAAAGGGGCCTTGGTGCAAAAATGACAGAGCTGGGACTGGTGAAAACCCTCAGAGGCACTAGTAGCAAAAGTAGCAAAAAAAAAAAAAAAAAGGGGGGGGGGGGGGGGGGGGGGTAAGAACAAGGGATTTAGATGTAAAAAAAAAAATAACTCGAGCTACTACATTCCCCGGAAGTTAAGGTATGAAAGCAACGGTGTAAAAGTCGAAAGGCGTCTTGAAAGGCATTCTCCGGTTTAGCCCAGTTAGGGTTAAAAGAAGCAGAGGTCCCTTTCACGGAACAGTCAGTGAGTCAAAGAATCAAACAAAGGGGAGTTATTTTTCATTAAACTGCAATTCTCATTTAATTTTTTCCAAATTTGTTACTATACTAATCATGCAGAAAAATCATACCAAAAGCACGGGAGGTCATGAATTCATAAGATAAAAGGGGAATAACACTAAACAAAGTATGTTTTTCTACAAATGCAGAAATCAGCGGATCTAAGAGCGAGGGGCAAAAATATATCGCTCCCCGTCGTCATCAGAGGAGGAATCAGCTAATCAGGGATCCACTAGCTCGCCGGTCACAAGAGGAGCACTCGAAGAGGTACCAGCAACAGAAGACCCAAGCCGGCTTCGCTCATAGTCCGCACATCTAGCTAGAAGCATGTCCCTCTCTCGAGTAAGGGACTCCACAGTCTCCCGCAAGGACGGACCATCCATCACATCACCCTCCAGGGAAGGAAAGCTGCCTAGAACGCCTCGTGGCCGCCTGCGGGCCCTCGCAGTACCCGAAGGTGGGTCATCATATGTCGATCTGGCTGCTGCTAGCCGCCTCTCTAGTAAAACTACCTCAGCGTCTCTCATCCTCAATCGGTCATGCAACATCCGTATCAGACGACGGTTCCCCCGTCTGTGGCGACACCCCTGAACAATCATAGCAGTCAAGAAGTCGGTATACCCTATCGGAGGTAAAGGAGTCTCAATGAGAAGATCCCCAAGTCTACTAGGACCCAACACGTAGCGTCGAAGCCAGTAATGATAGGCCTCGGTCGCAGGGGGCATGTCAGAGAAGGGACCATCATCATCAACATGAGGAAGCAAAGATCTCCATATATCCATAACTTTCTCCACCAATGCTCTAGGAATCGATACCTCAAAGACAAGAGTAAACTCGGCTACCGAAGCTAGAAAAGGGATATCCTGACTCCTACCAAGCTGTCGTAGAACCCGAATCCCGAAGAAAGGGGCAATGCCCCGCAGGCCTGCTAGGGGCATGAAGGCTCTCCCGGAAGGTCGAACTCTCAAGCAGTACCTACCAACCAGCCCTGAATACCACCTGACTGTGCCTGACCTCATGCTTTGAAGATAGTCCGCCCAGGATGCAGCGGTCTATGGGAATCTCCCCTCATCTACCATGACACCCTGAAATCTCGCCAGGGAATGTACATGATCGAGCTCAGGATACCAAGTGTGCTGAAACAAAGGTGTAACAAACAAATGACTAATCGCCCAGAGCTGGAAGAGAGTAGTGCATCCGCGGAAACGAGCGTCAAGGGACTGCTGGAATCTCGTAAGACTCACGAAGGTCTCCCCTACAATCATAGGAGCATAGGAATGCCCCGTACGGATCAAGGCCAGTGGTGCACAGAGTTGACAGTCCACTAAATCATCGTCTCGGGGGAACACCAAGAAGTTCAGTAGAAGCAAGGCTAAGGCAACCATACGAGAAATAGCCCAATCCTGGGAGGTGTGCCACTTACCTAAATGAACTCGCATACCCGTAGGAAACTCGAAACGGGAAAAGAGGAACTCTGCTGGGACATAGGGAAACTGGGGCAAAGAAGAAGACAAAAGAACTGCGCGTCTGAATCCGAGCTGGGATGAAACCACTGTGATACAACCATCCGAAAAAAGGGGTCCCACAATGTCAGCAGAAACATCTCGGAAACCAAGAAGGAACCCATACTCGTGAGGAGTAGGGGTAAGCTTACACTCTCCAAAGCGAAAAAGAGACAAGTCCGGCTGCCAGAAAGGGATCACTGCCTCCATGAATCCGGGAATAAGCCGCACTGATAAAGCGAAGCCACCCGACCAAAGGACCGACGAAAGATATCCTGCTCATCGGGAGGGTAGCTACTGTGCCAAGCTCTCAGCCGATGCAAACTCCATATGCCATCCTAAAAAGGTAAGCCAAGGTAAGTGATGTTAATATACCATCCATGCAATTTAAATAACAGTAAAATAAAACAAACAAATAACACAAAAACAAATAAAGGATTTCAAATAACAAATCAAAAATAAAATTTTCACACATCTTGATTTTCCAACTCCAAATCACGTCTTAAGGGTTCTCTGCCTTTTCCCTTCAAAAAGATTTTTTATTTCTAAAATTTTAACAAACTCTTTTCATAATTTCTAAAAATCTCGGCAGAGTCCCGTTTAAAAGTGGCCCCTACAACGCCCATGACATCAACACAAAACACGAAATATGCACCTTCCAACACCACAATCACATAACAATGGCACCCGTGCACACTTTTCAATTTTTCAAAATTTGCAAAACTCATGTTTTATTTTTCAAATAAAGCAATGGTTTTCAAAAGGCTTCCAAAATTTTTCAAAATCACCTCAAATGTTTTCAAAATATTCCTACATTTTTCCAAATTTCAAACTTCAAAAATTTCGTCAATTTCTTGAATTTTCTAATTTTTTCTAATTTTCTAAATATTTTTCTATTTTTCAAAAAGCCAAAAATTCATCGAGTTTTTAAAAAATCACGAAACTTCATACGGTTGTCAAACACATTTTTCTAAGGCATATTGCACAAAAACATGGCCAGAAAACCCAATATCCATGCTTATAGGAACAACTTTCCTATTCTTGCAAAAAACCCCCTTCACACATTTATATATAATTACTCAAATTCAATCAAACAACCATCAAAATGCAAAAACAACATCACCAAAGTGTTCAAAACATATCAAAACAACAATTTCCATTATTCACATGATTCAAACGAAGTTCTACACATCAAAATCAACAAACTTTGAAAACTCACCTTTTGGAAGTTCTTCGGCAAAATCTTCACTTCCGGCAACTTTTCCGGCGACGTGGACTCCCTCCGGCAATCACCCGTGGTCCCCAAGGAGTGCTCCTTCAATGTCCAAGACGGATTCCTCGCAATGCCTCACAAATTTGCAAAAAACTCTTCAAATCCCGTGGGTGTTCGAACCAGAAATTTTCTAGTTTTTAACCTTAAGCCTAGCGCCACTAGCAGAGGCGCCAGTGCTTTTTTACCAAAGCAGTGGCGCTAGTTATAAATTTTAGGCAATTTTGCCCTTTTTCCCGCCAAAACTTGTTTTCGAAGGCCTTTTTGGTCCGTTATCCGTTTTCGACCCCTGTTGTCGAAAGATTTCCGGTGTCCGTCCCTCCGACTGCCTCGCGATCAACATGGGACTCTTACTCTTATTGTTTTCTATCTTTGACAAGCAAAGACAGAAAAAGAGGGGCAGCTGTAAGCACCCCATTTTTGACCGCTCGGCAGTCTACACTCCGTCCAGACTTGTTTTCAAGTCATTTTGGGCATATTCCAATCGAAACCAATTCTCTAGGTCCAAATTCCGTCTTTCCATCGCTTCGCGGGCCTGTCAGGCCCAAATAGAGGCAAAATGACCAAAATGCCTGTCGCGCCCAGATTTTTCGCACTCGAGGAATACTCACCTAAGCGGGAAAAATGATGTACTCTCTCGTTAGAACTCACCCTCCTAAAAGAATGAGTGCGACTAGGTTTGAATTGAAAACAGGTTTGAATAAAGGGCTTTTTGAAAAAGATTCGGAGTCGCCACCTAACTTGATTAAGGTGAGTTAGGTCACCTAAAAAATAAGCATAGTCCGAAAACTACACCTAAGGTTTTGAAAAACGAGTTTGAAAATATCTCCTCAAGAGAGGGTTTTTAAGAAAACAGGTTGTTTGGCAACCTTTGGAAAACATTTAGCCCTTTTTTGAAAAATAACTCCTTTTTGGTCTATGAAATTAGTGATCTAGGTTCGGAGGTTGGTTACGTGTAGGGAAGACGCACTAAGCTATCACCCTACCCCGCCCTTTCGGTACCTACATGTCAATCTACCCTAGATTTACCTATGAGAGTCTTCGACTAACTATAGTTCAACCCTATTCACTTTAGAAAAACAATGTTTGAAAAATATGATGCATGATAGGCAAGTGCAAGATGAGAGAATTGGAAAATAGAAATTGATTTGAAAATTGATTTGATTTGAAAATAGATTTGAAGAAATAGAATTGAAATTGAAAAGTTTGAAAATTGAAAGTAGAAGTTTGAAAATAGAAATTTTGGAATTTTGAAAATAGATTGGAATGTGAGGTTTGAAAAGATTTTGGAAACCGCACCCATGAGGGTGGAATTGAAAGTTTGAAAAGTATTGTGACCGCACCTATGAAGGTTGCCTACGTATCCCTTTGGGGGAATCAGGTCAGTCGTAGTTCGGACCGGAGTCCGATTGAAAAGAGAAGGGTTTATTTGAAAGAAAGAGATTGAATTGGAAATTGAATTCGATTTGGAATTAGAAAAGGAGATTGGAAATTGAAATTGAAAAGATTGGACTTTGATTTGAAGAGATTGATTTTGGAAAGACTTGGTTTTGGAAAGATGGAGGTTTAGGAAACCTAGACTTAGGAAAGATAAGAGACCTAGGGAAGACTTGAGATTAAGAAAGATTGGATTGGAATGTTGGATTTGGAAGATTTAGAAAGATTGGATTTTAGAAAATATTCGAATTAGGAAAGGTCCGTTTTAGGAAGGTTTCGTTTTCGGAAAGTTTTGAAATTAGGAAAGTTTTAGGTTTAGGAAAGTTTTCGAAAAAGGAAAGGTTTTCAGATTAGGAAAGTTTCCAAATTAGGAAAGTTTTGAAAATCGGAAAGTTTTGATTTTAGAAATGTTTTGAAAAAGGGAAGTTTTGAATTTGGAAAGCTTTGAAAACAAGGAAGTTTTGAAAATAAGAAAAGTTTCGTTTTAGGAAAGGTTTGAAAAAGAAAAGTTTTCAACTTAGGAAGTGTTTGAATTAAGAAAGGGAAAGTTTTGAATTAAGAAAGCTTCATTTTAAGAAAGGTTTTGAAAAAGGAAAGGTTTTGAAAATAGGAAAGTTTTGGATTTGGAAAAATGTTGTAGTTTTGGAAAGTTTAGAAAGATTTAACTTAAGAAAGTTTTGAATTTAGGAAACCTTGGATTTGAAAAGATTTGAAATTTGGAAAGTTTAGGATTTAGAAAGTTTTAGAGTTTTAGAAAAACTTGAAATTAGGAAAAGCTTGAGTTTAGGAAAGGTTTGAAAACTTAGATTTGAAAAAGATTTTGGAAAAGGGTAGAATTAGGAAAGGGTTGAACTAGGAAAGATTTAAAAGTTGAGTTTTAAAGTTTAGGAAAGATTTTTATGTTCAAGTTTTGGAAACTTAAGATTTAGGAAAGTGAAAGTTTAGGAAGTATTCGAATTTAGGAAAGATTTGGATTTTGAAACTTAAGGAAAGATTTGAAGTTTAGGTTTAGGAAACTTATGGTTTAAGAAGGTATTGAATTAGGAAAGGTTTGGATTAGGAAGGGATTGGATTTAGTTTCCTAAATGGGGAGATCTGATTCGGTTTCCTAAAGGGAAGGTAGGATTTGGCTAGGATTTGGAAAGGAAAATTCTAGAAACCCCTAGATTTGGAAAATTGTTGTTTTGACGTAGAAAAGCGGTTTTGAAAACATGTATAGTTTTGATATAGAAAACAAAAGATTTTGGAAACCTAGGTCTGGGGCAAAGTTTGAAAATCATGTTTTTGGAAAGAAAACTAGGGTTTCCTAATTGTGGGTTCTAGGGTTTGGTTTGGGCTCTAAGGAAAGAGTTTTCTTTGGAAAACGCATTTTTGGAAACGAAGGTTTTCTAGAAGGGAATCCTAGGGAGGAGTTTTTTTGGAAAGCATGTTTTTGGAATCGTAGAGTTTAGAAAGAAAATTCTATAGGGGAATTTCTAGAAGGAAGATTCCGGGAGGAGAGTTTTTAGAAAGATTTTTAGGGAGTGTTTTTAGAAAGTGAATTTTGAGGAAAGAAAGTTTTGGAAAGGAGTTGAAAAAGAGAGTTTTGAAAAAGAGATTTTGAAAGGGAGTTTTTGAAATCAATTTTGAAGAGAGGAGTTTTAGGAAAGTATGTTGAAAAAGAGATTTTTAGGAAGAGATTTTTGAAGAAAGAGTTTTTAGAAGGTGTAAAAACATCTCATTTTCCTAAAGCAATTCTAACCATAAGAAGGCTAGAACCACTTTAAGAAAGCGGTTTTGAAAACAAGGTTTGAAAATATAGACCAAAAGGCCACTTTTAATATAACACTCTCCTAAAGCAACCCTTGCCATGGAAAGGCTAGAATCACCCTAGGATTGTGATTTTGAAAACATGTTTTTGAGAAAGACCTTTTGATGCAATTTTGAAAACAAGTTCAAAAATGATTTTTGAAAACAACTTTTTGAAAACGAATTTTGGAAGATGCAAGACTATGATATGCACAATGCAATTTGGGGTCGTGAACATACAAGATTAAGGCTTCACCACATAATTAAGGGGGCCGGACCCACGTGGTCTTTGGTTAGACTAGAAGAAAGCCCCCGACACGGTGACTCTCCCATAGTCCAATCCTACACATGGACCAGGAATCCCCTTGTTTCAAGCATGCAAAGAAAGGGGGGAAAGAGATGGGGGATTAAAATAGAGAAAACCCAAGTGGGTTGGAGAGAGAAGAGAGAGGGGGAAAGTACAGAAAATTAAATAGGGAGCCTACCTTGTTTCTTGTTTATTTTGCGCGCCGTGCAGCCTTCGGTCTTCGGTCTTCGGTCTTCGGTCTTCGGTCTTGATCTTCACCCTCAGTCTTGAAGGATTATCTTCAAGCTTTGAATGGCTGCTCTTCAAGTCTTGAGAGAGTGGTTGAAGGCTAGTGTATGAGTGTATAGGAGTGTGTATGAGTGTATAGGAGGCTAGGGTTTGTGTGTAGTGGCTAGGGTTTGGAAAACCTAGGGAGGCTAGGGTTTTTAGAGGTGCTCGAGCTCTGTGTATCGAATTGTGTGATTTTTAGGTTAAGTTTGCAGACCCTCTTCACGTTGATCGAGGCTCTGTATTTATAGAAGTTGGACAAGCCTAGCGCCTGTTGCAGTGGCGTCAGGGCAAAATTTATACTGGCGCCACTAGGAGTGGCGCCAGGCCATTTTTTGGCTTGGCGCCACTGCTAGTGGCGCCAGCCATTTAGGAAACAATTAAGGTCGGCAAGCAACGTATCTTTGACTAGATTTGGGCGCCTGTACTAGTGACTACCATGTAAACTTTAGCCTGGCTTCACTAGGAGTGACTCCGGAAAGTCCGGGAATGATTTGAAGGAGCCGGGAGTGACCCGGAAGGCCAGCAAGGAGCAGGAACACTTAAAATAGTGTCCTGGAGGTATTTGACTTGAAAAGTGAGGATTGGATGTGTCGGAAAGGTTGACCGAGCCTTTAGAGGCAAAACGGTCAATCGGACCGGAAAACTACCGGGACAGACTTAAACTGTCCCGGAAGAAGACTTGGGATCTAGAAACATTATTTAGAATGTTCCCAGAGGTTGCCGGTTTGATTCCCAGGACCGGCGTGGTCGGAAATGGAGACCGGCCCACCAGGGGCAAAACGGTCATTTTGTACCGGGTTGGCCGGAACTGACTCGGAATGGTCCAGAAAGGTAAAGGAAGGTTGAGAACACTATAAAAAGTATTCTCGGGACATTACTGGTTTGATACCCAGAGCCGGTGTGGTTCCCGGGGCATTCGGATGCTTAGGGGCAAAATGGTCATTTTGACCGAAAAGTCTCGGAAAAGGCCCTAAGGGTAGTCTGGTTATTTTTCACCAAAGTGAGCTAACAAACATGGGTATTAGCCTAGGCGTTGAGTATTTCCGCTACTCGGACGGGGTTGAGTATTTCTGCTACTCGGACGGGGTTGATGATTTGAGAGTATTTCCGCTACTCTAACGGTTCTGTGAGTATTTCCGCTACTCTAATGGGTCTGTGAGTATTTCCGCTACTCTAACGGTCCTGTGAGTATTTCCGCTACTCTAACGGGTCTGTGAGTATTTCCGCTACTCTAACGGTTCTATGAGTATTTCCGCTACTCTAACGGTTCTGTGAGTATTTCCGCTACTCTAACGGTTTTATGAGTAGTTTTGCTACTCGGACCGTCTCGAGGAATAAACTGTCTCGAGAGAGGGATTGGAAAGGGGTCTTATCGTCTCCGAAGAGACGTGTCTGGATTGGAACCGTATCGAGGAATAAACTGTCTCGAGAAAGGGATTGGAAAGGGGTCTTACTAACTCCGAAGAGACGTGCTTGGGTTTTGAGTGTTTCCGCCACTTTGACGGTTTTGTGAGTGTTTCCACCACTCTGACGGTTTTGTGAGTGTTTCCGCCACTCCGACGGTTTTGTGAGTGTTTCCGCCACTCCGACGGTTTTGTGAGTAGTTTTGCTACTCGGACCGTCTCGAGGAATAAACTGTCTCAAGAGAGGGACTGGAATTGAAATAAGAAAGGACAATGCCCCTAAGGGCGTTTTGATCATTTTGCCTCTATTTGGGCTTGACAGGCCCGCGAAGTGATGGAAAGTTGGAATTTAGACCTAGGGAATTGGATTCAATAGGAATATGCCCAAAATGACTTGAAAACAAGTCTGGACGGAGTGTAGACCGCCGAGCGGTCAAAAATGGGGTGCTTACAATGCCCTTAGGGGCATTGTCCTTTCTTATTTCAATTCCAATCCCTCTCTCGAGACAGTTTATTCCTCGAGACGGTCCGAGTAGCAAAACTACTCACAAAACCGTTAGAGTGGCGAAAACACTCACAAAACTGTTAGAGTAGCGGAAATACTCACAAATCATTAACCCCGTCCGAGTAGCGGAAATACTCACAAATCATCAACCCCGTCTGAGTAGCGGAAATACTCACACCGTTAGAGTGGTGGAAACACTCAAAACCTAGGTCAACACCAGTGGCTGTTAGCCCACTTCGGTGAAAAATGACCAAATTACCCCTAGGACCTTTTTCGAGACTTTCCGGTCAAGATGACCATTTTGCCCCTAGGCATCCGGATGCCCCGGGAACCATACCGGCTCTGGGTATCAAACCGGTAACCCTCTGAGATTGCTTTTTATAGTGCTCTCAACCTTCCCTTCTCTTTCCGGATCATTCCGAGTCAGTTTCAGCCAACCCGGTACAAAATGACCGTTTTGCCCTTGGAGGGCCGATCTCCTTCTTCAACCATACCGGCTTTGAGTATCAAACCGGTAATGACCCGAGAATACTTTTTATAGTATTCTCAACCTTCCTTTACCTTTCCAAATCATTCCGAGTCAGTTCCGGTCAACCCGGTACAAGATGACCGTTTTGCCCCTAGAGGGCTGGTCTCCTTCTTCAACCACACCGGCCCTGGGTATCAAACCGGTAATGACCCGAGAATACTTTTTATAGTGTTCTCAACCTTCTTTTACCTTTTCGGGTCAATTCTGGCAAACTCGGTACAAAATGACCATTTTGCCCCTAGTGGGCTGGTCTCCTTTTCCGACCACGCCGGCTCTGGGTATCAAACCGGCAACTTCTGGGAACATTCTAAATAATGTTTCTGGATCCCAAGTCTTCTTCCGGGACAGTTTGAGTTTGTCCCGGCAATTTTCCGGTCCGGTTGACCGTTTTGCCCCTAAAGGCTTGGTCAACCTTTCCGACACATCTTATCCTCACTTTTCAAGTCAAATACCTCCAGGACACTATTTTAAGTGTTCCTGCTCCCTTCCGGCCTTCCGGGTCATCCCCGACTCCTCCAAATTATTCCCGGACTTTCCGGAGTCACTCCTAGTGAAGCCAAGCTAAAGTTTACATGGTAGTCACTAGTACAGGTGCCCAAATCTAGTTAAAGATACGTTGCTTGCCGACCTTAATTGTTTCCTAAATGGCTGGTGCCACTAGTAGTGGTGCCAAGCCAAAAAATGGCCTGGCGCCACTCCAAGTGGCGCTAGTGTATAATTTGGCCTGGCGCCACTACAACAGGCGCCAGGTTTGTCTTCCCTCTATAAATACAGAGCCTCGTTCAACGTGAAAAAGGTCTGCAAACTTAACCTAAAAATCCTATATTTCGATACACAGAGCTCGAGCACCTCCAAAACCCTAGCCTCCCTAGGTTTTCCCAAACCCTAGCCACTATACACAAACCCTAGCCTCCTATACACTCATACAATCCCCCATACACTCATACACTAGCCTTCAACCATCCTTTGAAGACTTGAAGAGCTGCCATCCAAAGCTTGAAGACAACCCTTGAAGACTGAAGGTGAAAATCAAGACAGAGATCGAAGACCGAAGACTGCACGGCGCGCAAAATAAAGAAGACATACGGTAGGTTTTCTCTTTAATTTTCTACACTTCCCCCCTCTCTCTTCTCTCTCCAACCCACTTGGGTTTTCTCTATGTTAATCCCCCATCTCTTTCCCCCCCTTTCTTTGCATGCTTGAAACAAGGGGATTCTCGGTCCATGTGTAGGATTGGGCTATTGGAGAGTCACCGTGTCGAGGGCTTTCTTCTAGTCTAACCAAAGACCACGTGGGTCCGGCCCTCTTGATTATTTGGTATAGCCTTAACCTTATATGTTCACGACCCCAAATTGCATCGTGCATATCATAATCTTGCATCTTCCAAAATTCGTTTTCAAAGTTGTTTTCAAAATCGTTTTCAAACTGGTTTTTAAAATTGCATCAAAATCTCTTTTTCAAAAACTTGTTTTCAAAACCACAATTCTAGGGTGATTCTAGCTTTTCCATGGCTAGGGTTGCTTTAGGAAAGTGTTATATTAAAAGTGACCTTTTGGTTTATATTTTCAAACCTTGTTTTTCAAAACCATTTTCTTAAAGTGGTTCTAGTCCTCTTATGGCTAGAATCGCTTTAGGAAAGTGAGATGTTTTTATACTTTCCAAAAACTCTCTCTCTTCAAAAATCTCTTCCTAAAAAATCTCTCTTTTCCAACATACTTTGCTAAAACTCTTCTCTCCAAAATTGTTTTCAAAAACTCCCCTCCAAAATCTATTTTTCAAAACCCTTTTTTTTTTTTTTTTCAACTCCTTTCCAAAACTCTCTCTCTTAAAAATTCACTTTCCAAAAACGCTCCCTAAAAATCTTTCCAAAAACTCTCTTTTCCAAAATTTTCCTTCTAGAAACTCTCCACTAGGATCTTTTTTCAAAAATCTACGTTTCTAAAAACGCACTTTCCAAAACTCCTACTCTTTAAAATCTTTTTCCAAAAACTCCCTCTTCAAATTCACTTTCCAAAAGTTCCTCCCTAGGATTCCTTTCTAGAAAACCTTCGTTTCCAAAAACGCACTTTTTAAAATCCCTTTTCCTTAGAGCCGAAGCCAAGCCCTAGAACCCACAATTAGGAAACCCTAAATTTTCTTTCCAAAAACATGATTTTCAAACTTTGCCCTAAACCTAGGTTTCCAAAATCTTTTGTTTTCTACATCAAAGCTATACATGTTTCCAAAACCTATTTTCTATGTCAAAACTATAATTTTCCAAAACTAGGATTTCTAGAATCTCCCTTTCCAAATCCTTGTCAAATCAAATATTCCCTTTAAGAAACCAAATCCAATCTCCCCGTTTAGGAAACTAAATCCAATCCTCCGTTTTTGGAAACAAATCCCAAACCTTTCCTAATTCAACTTCTTCCTAATTTCCTGCCTTCCTAAACCATAAGTTTCCTAAACCTAAATTTTAAATCTTTCCTTAAATTTCAAAATCCAACCCTTTCTTAATTCGAATCCTTCCTAAACTTCCGTTTTCCTAAATCTTAAACTTGAACATAAAAATCTTTCCTAAACTTTAAAACTCAACTTTCAAATCTTTCCTAGTTCAACCCTTTCCTAATTCTACCCCTTTCCAAAATCTTTTTCAAATCCAAGCTTTCAAACCTTTCTTAAACTCAAACCTTTCCTAATTTCAAGATTTTCTAAAACTCTAAAACTTTCTAAATCCTAAACTTTCTAAATTTCAAATTTTTCTAAATTCAAAGTTTCCTAAATTCAAAACTTTCTTAAGATAAATTTTCCTAAACTTCCAAACTTTCTAAATTCTAAACTTTCCAAAACTTCAAAATCTTTTCAAATCTAATACTTTTCTAAACTCAAAACTTTCTTAATTCAAACATTTCCTAAACTAAAAACTTTCCTTTTTCAAACCTTTCTTAAAACGGAACTTTCTTATTTTCAAAACTTCCTTGTTTTCAAAACTTTCCAAATTCAAAACTTCCCTTTTTCAAAACATTTCTAAATTCAAAACTTTCCGATTTTCAAAACTTTCTTAAATTCAAAACTTTCCTAAACCTAAAACTTTCCTAAATTCAAAACTTTCCTAATTCGAAAACTTTCCAAAAATAAAACTTTCCTAATTCGAAACTTTCCTAAATCGGACCTTTCCTAATTTGAACATCTCCTAAAATCCAATCTTTCCAAATCTTCCAAGCCAAGTCAAATCTTTCCTAAGTCTCTTCTCTTTCCTAAGTCTAGGTTTTCTTAAACCTTCTTATTCCAAAACAAGTCCAAATCTATCTTTTCAAATCAAAGTCCTCAATTTCCAATTTTCAATCTCCTCTTCTAATTTCAAATCCAATTCAATTTCCTTCTTCAATCCAACCTTCTATTTTCAATCGGACTCCGGTTCGAACTACGACTGACGTGATTCCCCCAAAGGGATACGTAGGCAACCTTCATAGGTGCGGTCACAATACTTTTCAAACTTTCAATTCCACCCCCATGGGTGCGGTTTCAAAAATCTTTTCAAATCTCAAATTCCAATTTTTCAATTTCAAATTTTCTATTTTCAAATTTCTATTTCCAAATTTTCAAACTTTCCAATTTCAATTCCATCTCTTTAAATTTATTTTCAAATCAAATCAATCTCTTTCCAAATCTATTTTTCAATTCTCTTATTTTGCACTTGCATATCATGCATCATGTTAGTTTTCAAACATTGTTTTTAAAAGTAAATAGGGTTGAACCATTAGTTAATTAAAGACTCTCATAGGTGAATCTAGGGTAGATTGACATGTAGGTACCAAAAGGGCGGGGTAGGGTGATAGCTTAGTGCGTCTTCCCTACACGTAACCAACCTCCGAACCTAGATCACTGATTTCAAAGACCAAACGGAGTTATTTTTCTAAAAAAGGGCTAAATGTTTTCCAAAGGTTGCCAAACAACCTGTTTTCTTAAAAACCCTCTCTTGAGGAGATATTTTCAAAATCGTTTTCCAAAAACCCTAAGTGTAGTCTTCGGATTATTCTTAGTTTTTAGGTGACCTAACTCACCTTAATCAAGTTAGGTGGCGACTCCAAATGTTTTTCAAAAGCCCTTTATTCAAACCTGTTTTCAATTCAAACCTAGTCGCACTTATTCTTCTAGGAGGGTGAGTTCTAACGAGAGAGTATAGCATTTTTCCCGCTTTGGTGAGTATTCCTCGAGTGCGAAAAATCTGGGCGCGACAGTAACACATCGACCAACTGATTCTCCAACAGTTTTAATGCCATGACGAGGTTTCTCAAAAGGGCTTTAGGCTTTTTTGCCAATTCAACAAACACTTCTGAAAAATCAGCCCGCAATGGTTCTACATCCACTTTTGACAAAAGGTTCATACTAACAAGAAGTCCTTCTGCAAGCTCTTGTTTTGGAATATCAACACCAACAAAGTATACTTTTATAGTGTCCTACACGCACAAATACAAAATTATACTCTCATTAAAAGTTCACTATTCAAGTGGGGAAAAAAGGTCTAGTTTAAGCAATCAGATGGTTCACATCTGGCAAGAGGTTGAGAGAACAAGTTTTTTAATTATCAGGATATGGGAAGGATATGCTGAATTCTTCTAAGGACATGTGAAATTTGAGGAACAATCTTTCTAATTAGAAGATTCATCATCTTCTTTGAGTGAACTCACCATTTGTCTAATCCTTATATGCATAGCCTGAACAATTGCATAAATTAATCTAGCGATCCAAAACAATAAAGCCCACTACCAGTTAGAAGATTCATCAAATTTTTTTTATAAAACACTTTTGTGGAAGACATGGAAGTGAAGATAGTGAGGGTTTTGAAAAATGATGATGAACATAAAAATGGGGCCAAACATGCAATACATGAACATTATAACCATATGTAAGGGGGTTATGAATTCATACAAGGCTATAGGCCACACCAAATTGCAAGGTGTTCCAAGGCCATGCCATCTTAAAGTAGGTTAGTGAGAGATCCCCCTACATGATGGCTCTCACAAGCTTTCCTTTAGGCATGAACTAGGAGCTCTCTTGTTTCAAGCATGCAAGAAAGGGGGGGTAGAAGATGGGAGTTTAAAATAGAGAATAACCTAAGTAGGCTATGAAGGAGAAAAAAAGAGTGGGGATGACAAAATTGTAAAAGAGAACTCTCAAACCTCCATGGATGCTATGACTTAAACTTGGAAGGCCTTAGAAAGGCTTCAAGGGGCTGGAATAGGACCTTTTGTGGCATAGAGGGCTTTGTGAGTGTAATGTATGGGCTAGAGGGAGGTGGAATTTAACCTAAGTGTTTGGAGAGTGAGATGTATATGGAAATTCAAGGTTCAGAGGATATTTCCTATAGTACATGTGATACAATTTTCCTAGGCGCATGTACTACATGCGTTAGTACTGTTCCACAAAATAAAGGTCATGCGTTGATTGTAAGTACCCCATTTTTGCCCGCTCGGCAATCTCCAGACTAACCGAACTCCCTTTCAAAACTCCGTAAGCACATTTAAGCTCAAATCAACTTTAAAACCCCTATCCAATCAGTCAACTGCTTCTTAGGCCCACTGGGCCCAATAGAGGCCCAATAACCAAACTTGCCCCTTAGGCTTCCAGGCACGTCTTGAAAAATTTCAAAATCCCTCAAGATGGTAAGCCTACCTTTCCAAAGTGTTACTAAACAGTTAGGCGTACTCAACACGCCATCCGGTCCAATTCCGGTCCCATTCCAACTAACTCCGGTCAAAATGATCGTTTTACCCTTGAACACCCCAGCACTGCACAAACCCCACCGAATAGTAAAAGGCTCTCCCGAAACCATCCCTGAATGACCCGACACGCTTAACATGACACTCCAATCTATTTTTGACCATTTTCAAACAAACCTAGCCAAAATGACCATTTTGCCCCTAACAGCCCAAACGTGCCCCAACATAACACTGGTCCTGGGTTACTGAACGATGGATCATGTCACAAACCCTTGTTTAACCTAAGGAAGACATCACGATGCTGAACACCCATGACTCGATAAAAGTTTCCCGGATTATCTCGCAGACACTCCACCAAAATTACCTTTTTTTTCCCATTTCTTGGTTATAACGCACCGTCAAATGACTCAAGAAATGCGTAAACTAGGGAATTTCCGAAACCTCATCCGTAGGTTTTTCCATCGATACAGCTCAATCGGATAGATTGCTTCCTAAAGCCCCTCATCGTATGGCTTGAAAACTATAACTTTCAATAACCCCTGGAACGTCTCGCAGACGCTCCGCTAGGATTGACTTTTTTCCCAATTTCCTAATTAAAACGCACCATCAAACGCCTCGAGAGATGCGTAAATCTGGGAATTCCAAAAAGTATTTTCAGAGTACTTTCCATCGGTGCGGTTCAATCAAAAAGATCGCTTCCAGAAGGCCTCGATCATACAACACGAAAATAGCTACTTTCAAAACCCCGCGGAGCATATCACAGACGCTTCGTACAAATGCCATTTTATGCATGTTTTTCGAGACGATATCTCACACTTCCGAACACCATTCAAACTTTTCAAAAACACAAAAGTTCATGAGAAACCCTAGGAGAACATTGTGGGTGTAACTGATTCTCCCGAAACCTTCCCGATTGGCTCAATTATCGAGACAAAATTTAAGCGAACATTCTCGGTGACAGAGCGTATGCTACATGTGTGCCCAAATTTTGATCAGATCAACCGTCGAGATTTAACGTGTCATCCTAGCAATGGAATAGTACTGGCGCATGTGCTAGGGCTAATTTTGGCCAGGCGCATGTAGCACATGTGCCAGGCCTATTCCAGATTACTTATAAATACCAACACCTCCCTTTGCATATTCTAACTCCAAAATTGATGCGAAGCTCTGCTGAAACTGCTTTAGAACCTCGAATTTCCATACACATTCCACTCCTCCAACACTTAGGCTAGAATCCACCTCTCTCAAGCCTTTACACCTTATCTATATAGCCTTATACACCATTAAACACTCCCTTCCAGTCCATCAAGCCTTCTTGAAGTCATTCAAGTTCAAGCCAAGGCATCCATTGAAGACTACAAGTGTGTTGAAGGCAAAAAGTGGTATCTCTTTTACATTTTTATCTTCCCCCACTTTTCTCTTCTCCCTCCTAGTCTACTTAGGTTATTCTCTATTTTAACCCCCATCTTCAACACCCTTTTCTTACATGCTTGAGTGAAGAGGGCTCTTAGTTCATGCCTAGAGGAAAGCTAGTGGGAGCCACCATGTAGGGGGATCTCTCACTAGCCTACTTTAAGATGGTATGGCCTAAGAGCCCCTTGATTGTGTGATGTAGCCTAAAGCCTTGTTTGTATTCATGACCCCCTTGCATTTTGCTATCTTGATAATATTTGTGTGCTTGGCTTCATTTCTATGTTTATAACCATGTTCTACCAAGCTTGCATCATTTTATTTTTATGCCACTTTCAAGCTCTACATTCTTTTCAAAATAGTTCCAAGAGTTGGCTCCTTGAAGTTTAGAATGAGACCTTAGAAGTCATGCCTTACAAAATCCCCCACCAACCCCTAACTTACACTTTTGCATCATTGCATTTCAACTTGCATAAGAATGGTTTTCTAACTCTCTAATTTTGATGGTTTCCATTCTCACAAGTTTAGTGGTTGGAGTGGCCCCATGGAACCCTCTCTTGAGTGCTCTCCCTTGTACATTAGCCATAGGAACCTAACTTGTTGGAATGGGTTCCTTTAGAAATGGTTTTCAAGATCTTTCTCTCAAAAATGGTTTTCAAAAATTTATTCTCTCCATCTTTGCACTAAAAATGATTTTTCAAAAGTTGTCATCATCACGTTAATTCTTGGAATCCATAATCTTGTCAAGATAGCAGTTATAATGGTCATAAGAAGACCTTCTTTGGAATGGTTTTCAAACACTAACCATATAAACCATATTCTTGGCAAGAGCCAAATTTTCATGGAAATGATCTTCAAAAGGGTTGTCAACCAAAATCCTTTGCATAACATGTTTTGTTTTTCAAAACTCTTTCCAAAAGTGCATGATACTACTCTTCAAAGCCATCTTCCAATCCAACCCTAGATTGACCCAACCTTAGTTAGTTAACCCTAGGTCATCTTAACCCTAGGTTAACTCAACCTTGGTTAGTTAACCCTAGTTCAATCCACCCTAGGTTAACTTGACCCTAGTTATCCAGCCCTAGGTTGACCCAACCTTAGTTAGTTAACCCTAGGTCACCTTAACCCTAGGTTAGCCCAACCTTAGTTAGTTAACCCTAGTTCAATCCACCCTAGGTTAACTTAACCCTAGGTCACCTTGACCCTAGTTACCAAACCCTAGGTCACCTTGACCCTAGTTACCAAACCCTAGGTCACCTTAACCCTAGGTTAACCTAACCCAAGTTAGTTAACCTTAGGTCACCTCTGACCATAGGCCAACCCAACCAAGGTTAGTACACTTCAAGGTTCCAACTCATGGACCCCTTTTAAATGATCTTTCTATTTAAAACTATTCTCATGACTCATTTTTTCAAAACCTCCCACTCTCTTGAGATTTCAAAAGCCAACTCCATAACCTTTTCAAATGTTCCCACATTCCATCTTCAAAGTATTTCCAAAAGAAATATATTTTCAAGAACTCACAACCCTAAGGTGTCTCTACCATTTCCATGGTTAGAGATTCCAAAGGAAGGTGATATATCAAGAACAACCTCTAAGGTTTTCCATATTAGAGTGACAAAGCCCTAGGTGTTCCCAAAGACCATTTTCGAAAACTTTTTAACACTCTAAAATCATACCTCCAAGGTTTTCAAAAATAAGACATCAAAACTCTCTTGTGTTATTTCAAAGCACTTCCAAAACTCTCTTGAATTGTTCCAAAAATATTTCAAAACATTTCAAAATACCATTTCAAAAGCACTTTCAAAAACCTTCCAAGTCTATTTCAAAAATACTCTAACATTTGATTCCAAATCAAAACTCTCAAGTTCCCTTTTCCAAAAACCACAAAGTGTCTTTGAGCTTTTTCCAAAGACCTCAAAGTGTCTTCACATCTCTCCGAAGACCTCAATGTGTGTTTAAAACATTCCAAAGGCCCTAATGCTCCTATTTTCCATCATGTTCTTGCCCGAACTACGAATAACTTGATTCTTGCCAAATGAGATACGTAGGCAACGTAAAATGGTACGATTATAACTTCCATTTCAACTCCAATTCCCCTTTTCAAAAATTCTAATCAATTCAAAATTTCTATTCCAAACTCTTTCAAAACCCCCATATTTTCAAACTTCTTCCCAAAAACTTGCATCATGTATCATTCATCCGAAAAGTGATAACTAAACCTTTTTTTCAAAATTCTAAAATGGATATTAAGTGAATAATGGTAACCGGTTATTCTAGTGAGTGAATAAAAGGGTGATTAGACATATAGGTACCAAAAGGGTGGGGTAGGGTGATGATCTTAGGATATTTTCTCTACACGTAACCAACCCTCGGACTATAGATTTCTATTTTCGAAAGACCAAAATAGAATTATTTTTCAAAAGGACTTAAATCTTTTCAAAGGTTGCCAAACAACTTATTTTCTTAATAACCCTCTCTTGAGGGAGTTTTCAAAATCTTTTCCAAAAAAATCCTAAATTTAATCTCCGGATTAACACTTAGTTTTATGTGCCATAACTCACCTTAATCAAGTTAGGTGGCGACTCCTATTTTTCTAAAAAGCCCTTAATCAAATCAATTCAAACATAGTCGCACTTGTCCTCCTAGGGGGATGAGTTCTAGTGACAAAGTTCTGTGCTTTTGTCTCCGAGCTGAAAGGACCTTGGACCTCAAAAATTGGGGCGCGACAATTGTGTTTGGTTGTTGGTAGGGTAGATTTCCTTCTCTGCTCGGTCTTGTGAACCGAGCAACTGAGGGGTCGCTCTCTTTTTGAGTTATGGCTCTACCAAGTTATGTAATCTGAGCAGTCATTTTGGCTCTGCTCTGTTGAAGTGGTTCTGCTCAAGTAAGCCAAGAAGATATTCTGAAATATCCTGCTGGGCCTTCTCGCTCTGTCTAGTCACCTGAACCGAGCAGATATTCTGTGAAATGGCCTAATGGGCCTGCTGGCTCTGCTCAGTCACGTGAACCAAGCAAATGTAAAGTGTCGTGGATTGACACGTAGTAGACAATTGTAAAACGGTCAATTTTATTGATAATTCATCGAATTACAAAGATCTTCCTCGTCACAAGTTATACTTCCTCAAATGCTCTGCATGCCACGGGTGGGGTAGCTCTTTGCCTCCCAGTTTCTTCAATCTGTAGGTCCCCTTCCTGGTGCTGCTGATCACCTCATAAGGGCCTTCCCAATTAGGTCCAAGCTTACCATCTCTAGGATCCTTTATAGGTTGATTGACTCTTTTCAAAACTAGATCCCTCAAAAGAAGGGATCTAAGCTTACCATCTCTCGGTTCTCTGGTGTTTGTTCTATGAAATAAGAGGAAAGGGAGGCGAGGGCAAAATTAGGTCTAAAAAAAATATCAAAACTGAGTGTGTTAAGTAAAAAGTAGGGCGGGAGTTACTCAGGGTTCGTTTGGTGTAACTTCCTGTAGCTGAAAGTCCTTCGTCAAAAAGGACTTTGTAGGGAGGACTTTAAAAACAAAAAAAGACAAGTGTTTAGTAAATATTTATTTCAAAAGTCCTTTAAAATCAAGAAGTATTTTTGGCATATAAATCTATGTTTGGTGGCAACATTTTAGAAGTTTCAAATAGCTTTCAATTGAAAATATTGTCCATTAATATTATCATTCATCTAGATATGTCTTTTGTATAAAATTTAGTAAAAAATAAGCGAAGAAATTGAAACCAATGCAAATTTGACTCGTAAAAGTATATTGGTTGTTCTACAATTAACAAAATATGTTCTTAACACAATATAAAGACTATTATTTATATTGTTTTCTTCTCTTTTTTTTTTTTTTGGTACAATTGTTTTTGTTTTTGTTTTTATGTATAAAGTGAATGATGCAGAAATGCTAAGAGTTGGTATAGCTGATTCATTTCTTTGCTTCTTCATTTGGTCAACACGTGACGTCACTAGTATAGCCTATTCACTTCATCATTTTGTTGACCACGAGGTGTTGCCAGCAAAGCTAATTCACTTCTTCATTTGGTCGATTAATCTGGTGAACCAAAATTGTGGATGTAGTAGCAAGAATTTTGGAAGCATATTAGGATTTTGTCAAAGTAGATGAGGGTCGTTGCATCTCAGGTGCCGTAGGTCTACACATTGAAATGGTGGGCGGCGACTCCGCCATCCAAATGGGCATTTGTGCTCAATACCTTTTGAATAACAACTAAATGTTTAATCACTGTCATCCTTTTAAAAAGGAAATAGTTGTGCCTTTGGCTTGCAAAACCTTGCTGCTTGCCGAATGATGGCAGCAGCAACGCTTGTAGAGAAACCATAACAACTTGTATCATTTTGAACATACAGGTTAAGATTTGTAAATGTGATAAGATAGGAGGGTATTATAGATAGTTTGTTACAAAAGTTAAGGATAGTATTGGAAACTAAAATACTTCACTTAAATGAATGTATGACTTCTCACAAAGTCGATTTTAGAGCTGATCTGGAATCCACCCCATGTAGCTTCTTTCAAACAGGCTTTGGGAGCCCATGACTTTTGTGGAAGGTCTTGCCTTTAGTTTCACCAAGCATAAAAAGTTTTTTTAGAAGGACTTCCATAGGTAGGAAGCACTTTCAAAAGCCCTGTCAAACGCTACCTTAATATTTTGTTCCTTACTTTTTCCTAGCACTTAAAATATTCAACTCCCTTATTTTGGGTTATCAAACCAGCTTATTTTATTTTTACTTAATCTATTCAGTTTCAAGTGCTGAATAGAGGTATCAAACAAGGCCTAAGTCACTCTCTTAAAATTTCTAGAAATTAAATTTTTGATAATATTAGAATAACATTGTTACAATTTGGTTGGTTAACAAAATAACTTTATTACTTTCCTATAATCTTACATTTATTTCAAAATTCAAACTATTAGATATTTCCTAAAGTCACTCTATTAAATTTATGAAAATTCAAATATTTGGTAATATTGACATGACACTTGTTACTTTAATAACAAGTTTTGATATATTATTATATTATAACATAATGTGGATTTATAGCTATCTATTTATAGCAATACATTGTTGGGTCTTTAATGTTTAAAGACCTAAAATAATTTTTTTAGTTTTTAAAATTTTAAATTACAAATACTATATCTGTTATAATAGTGTAGGTTTAACCATAAAATATAGAAAATTTTAATTTTTTTTGTGATTAACAAATCTTTTCTAAAATCTCATCTTATTTTGGAAAGTTTTACATAAAATTCAAAATATTAGTATTCTTATTTTTAAATTGGCTATTGGGTGAACTTTTCAAAATTTTTGAATAATGATATTATATATCTCATAATAGTATTAATCTAAGCATAAAATACCGCATGTTACAATTTGATTGGTTACTTAAAACCTCTCACTAATATAATTATATATAATATATTGATGAACCTTTAATTCCTCAAATCCATCACAAAATGTTAACCTCATTTTTCAATGATCTCTAGCTAAATTTAAATAATCTCTAGCTAAATTGGTTACGATGTTAAAACCTCACTTTTAAATTTAAACTATTAAAACCTCATTTTTTGATGAATTATTTAAACTTTGATTGGTTAGTTAAAACCTCTTACAATTTGATTGTTTTAATTGAATTTACGTACATGTATATCTAAACTTTTTGATGGATTTTATTTACTCAAATCTTAGAATTTGTTTAATAAAGGGACTTAGTAAACTTTTCTAACGAGTTAATGCAATTTTTGATATGTTAGTTTCAAGACTATTATTTTGATCCAAAAAAAAATGTTCAAAACTATCGTAAGATAAAAGGTAATAAGATATATGTATTATACACAAGTAAAGGAATTTACTAATCTTAGATATTTAGACATTACTTTTGGTGTAATTAATTTTATTATATAGAATAAAAACAAACTAATATTTTTTTATTTATTTAATTTTATAATTTATGTGGTTTAAGTATGGAATCAGAAGATTTACCTATTTTTATCTTAATCAACTATGGAGACTTATTTATTCTCTTTCATTATTAATTTGTATTTTCTAAGCAGTAAAGTACATTGATATTTTTTATTTATTTAAATTATCATTTCGAGAAAGCGATAGGCAATGACATTAACCATAAAATATATAATGGTTGCCTATCTTCAACCTTTTTCCCCTTTAATTTCTGTTTTTTTTTTCTTTTCTACTATGAGTATGGCTTAATAAACTTGATTTCCAAACTTATGAAGAACATATTTTTGCACTGGACGTAGATATATTTAAAATATAACTCAACATAGTAATTATATACAAATTATTTTTTATACATTTTTTTTGGTTATGTGGAAATAAAGAAAATATATTCAACATATTTAATTCATTTAGGATGATATTTTAAACCATAAGATCCTATGAAAAAATGTCAAAAAATTTCTAAAATCATATTATGATTGTAATATTTATAATTTTGTGCATAGTACGGGTTTACTGCTAGTAATATATATTTCATTATATATATAATTTTTGTAAATATAATATTTATAACAATAAATTCAAAACATTACGCCTGAACACTCCAATATCGATACGTCCTGTACCACTTAAAAAAATAGTACACTTGCCGGTACAAGATTGACAATTATGGTTTGATTTTAAGAACATTAACCATTTTAATTTTCAAACAATTATTTTGGGTAACATTTGAAAGTATTCCAATGATCACATCTTTATGTACAAAACCACATGCCTCTACCGGGCTGCTGTTGGGCTTATTATGCTGAACTTCTCAGGGTGGCTTATACTTTCTCACACTCTATTGGCACTTACACTAGCAATATTACTGATTGTACTCTAAAAGTATAATGAGAGTGTCTTAATTAGTTTTTTGTTAGACTTAGAGTATGATTAATTATGTGATTTTAGTTTTAATTCGTATCCAACTTAGTTTGTTGTATTTAAATAGGAATCCATGCTTAAAAATGATGAAATCAGGCAAAGAGGGAAAAGTTCGTTCGAACGAATTAAGTGAGCATTTGAATGCCCTTGTCAGTATGACATCAGCCACCAGCTCATACCATACAAACGGTGGAGTAAAGCGTTCAAGTAGTGCAGGAGCCCATTCGAACAATGTTTCACATCAGAAGCTTTAGAGGCTTGTTTTAGCATCAAAATTAGGTCCCATCAGTGTCAAAAAATACTGCATCCTATTTCACTGTCTGAAATGCGTCAAATGGGCGCTCGAAAGCCAGACTATATCGTTCGAACGCTTTGCGGAATCAATAGTTTTGAAAAGTCTATAAAAGCATGGTTTGTCTCCTAGTTTAGGGTTTTGACTCTTCTACATTTTTTAGGTTCTAGAAAGCAGTTTTTGGGAGTTTTTTTCATAGTTTTTACATAGGTTTCTTCTGGTTCTTCAATTCCTGTAATTAGAATTCAGCCTTTTAATATAATTTCAATATATATTTGCGTATTTATTATGTCTATGAGTAGCTAAACCCTATCTTCGGATCAATTGTAAAGATCAATTGAAGATATTGGATGAACAATAGAGGTAAATTAATTTTCAATGTTGAATATTTTTCTTCTTAAATCCTTGGCATCAAACCCTAGATATTTACGAAAACTTAGATGTTTGATTATGTTTTGTAATATCTGTGCACAAACCCTAATTTGATATAGTTATTGCACAAGTCAATAGTATGTATCTATGATTTAAAACCTGATTAATCTAAGTATGATTATTAAAGAATAACAGTTTTTATCGCTAAATCTTCCAAATCAAAGACCCACGGTGTAATCAATTATTTGAGTTATCAAAAACCTTCATTGAAATTTCGGGTGAAACAATTGATTGAAACAATTTATCTTGAGACTTTTCTTTATTTGTTAAACAGTTTTCATAGTTTAGTTTAGAACTAACAAATCACCTTCAAAGATTAGATTTTTTGTTTCTTTTTAGAAGTAACTCAAGAGTTTTGTGTTTTCTAAGAGAGTGTGAAGGCTTTTTAATCAACTTGTCATTTTTTCCTAAGGACTCGACCTCGGACTTTACTGGGTTATACTGCTTTTCCATCCTACGTTTGGGATTATCTGAGAATCTTTTTGAAAACAATGTTTGGTGCAAGTCAATTACACCATCATGTATGGATATTATGCCAAAGTATCAAAAACTGCTCCTTCAACCCCATGGTGTTTTACATAAGTGTCTTAGTGTAATTCTCAAGTGCCCAAAGTGTGGCAAAATTGATGAAGACCAGATGCACCGTATTGGCCAACCATGGGCCAAGTGCAGGCCAAATGTGTCCTTGTGCCAAGCCTGACAACAGCCACGAGTGATTACACCCTAAAAGTGTAATCATAAGCTCTTAATTTGCATGTGGTTAGTGTTAGATTGTAGTTAATTAGCTTATTTTAGTTATATATTTGCCTCTTTGTGTTTTTTGTGTGTTTTGTAGGTTTTTGGGGTTAAAATAGCAAAAATGGGCTCAAAGTGCAGGCATCCGTCTGGACGGTGCGTTCGGATGGTCTCACCCGTTTGGACGATCCGTTCAAACGGACGAAAGAGCATTCGAATGTTACAATGAATGGGGGAGTTCTAGAGTCGAGTTTTTCTGTTCGAAGCCATTACAGAGTCATGTTTTTCCGTTTGAAGCAAATCCAGAGTCATGATTTTGCGTCTAAAGACCATCTGAACAGTGAAACTACTGCCTGAATGGTTATTTTACCGTCTGGACAGTGCGACCGGATGCTTATTGGACGGTCGTCGGATGCACTTCAGACGGGGAGCGCAGATTTGCCCTACAACCCAGCATTCGAAGAGGAGAAAAAAAGGGGATAGTTAGGTGGTTTTTAGGGTTTGTAGCAATCAAGGGGGCGCGCGGGAGAGCTCCTCCAAGGTTGGTTTTTGTATATTTTCTCCATTTTTAGCTTAGATTTATGTTTGTAATTGTAGTATAGGTGTAGAACTTGTAATTTTCTTCATTGTATTGTATTTTCTTTCACTTTCTTGCACTTTTCTTCATTTTCTTTGTAACCAAAGAGCTTTATTATTCACGTAAAATATAGATTTAAATTTCTTTATGCTTTCTTTTCATTTTTACATGCTTTCATGATATATTCAAGTAGCTAAAATTTAAATTGGGTATAAATGGGAAAATCACTCAAGAAATCTAAGGGTTTGAATGGAAGCATCTCATGAAATAATTGCTATATTTTTCTAGAAATTCATTCTCAACAATTGATTGAAGATAATTTAGAAAACCTAGATTATTGACTATGTTTGGCTAATCAATGCACAAACCACAAATTTGGTATTGACTAAGTTAAATCGATAGTACTAACCTTTGATTCCCCATTGACCACGTATCCAATTTCAATTGCTTGAGAATTATCGGTTTTCAAAGCTAAATCCTCCGAATCAAACTCACTTAAATATTGTGTTTGATTGGAGTTATAAACCCCATTAAAAGCCTTGGATGAAATTGATTGATTAGATCATTTGAGCCCAATTCCCTTTTAATTTCTTTAAATCTAGTTTTAATTTGCTTTACTTTAATTATCTAGTTATTAATTACTTTAATTTTCTTTGCACTAGTTTAGTAATTCAAAACCCCCATCAAAAACCAAAATATTTTCAGTCTTTTTATTTTCCTTTTTTATTTTAGATTCGATTCGCTAAATTGCTAGTCGACCCTAGTTAGGTTAGTGCGAGTTGAGTGTCCAAAGCCTATATTGGGCTAGGTCCCTTAAGAGAGAACGATACCGGATTACTGGTTTATATTTCATCGCAACCCCTGTACTCTTGCAGGGTAACTAACTCTATTTGTAGGACATCTGCATTTGGGGGCGAGTGAACAAGCAACAGTTAGCCCACCATCACCAATAAGCAAGAATCCAGACATTTTTGCCGCACAACATAGGGTCATTTCCATAGCTTGTATGTAACCTTTCAGGCTATGTTTAGTATAAGAGAACGGAAAGGAATCGAGTGAGACTAGGAATGAAAATAAAATGGAATGGAATAGTCATTCTCATTCCTTTGTTTGGTAAGACAAATGAACAATTCTATATTGGAATGAAATGAAATTTTAGTATATAATATAAAAATTCAATATTATGTCATATACAAAATATTAGAAGTATTATATATTATTTATTAAATATTATCAAGCATGTGTGATAGTGGTGGTGGCTGCGGCTGTGGGCGGCGAGCGGTGGTGGTAATGGTGGCGGGGGGCGATAGTGGTGGGGGATGGTGGCAATGGCAGGGGTGGTGGTGGGGCAGCACTAGCCAAGGGTGGGTGGCAACTGTGGGTGGTGGTGGTGGTGGTGAATGGCGAGTGATTAGGGCCAATGGTGGATGGTGGTGGTGGTTAGTAGCAGCGATGATGGTGAAAATTTTTAACTTTTTAATTTTTAATTTTTTTAATTTTTAAAATAAAAAATAATTACTGTTTAATTTTTTTTTGAATTGACAACAAAAAACTTACTAAATTTTTATTTATGCTCTTTCATGTGGAATTAAAATGACAATTTTCACTCTTGAAATAGGAAATGTTCAATTCAACAAAATGTGAGAATGGTCATTCCACTTTTAAATAGTGGTACCAAACAAGAGAATGAGAATAAAAGTGAGAATGGTCATTCCATTCACTTGTACCAAACATAGCCTTAGTGTTTAGATGCCTTGTAATTTATTTTCTTTTGTTTGTAATTATTAAGAGCCATTATGACTCATAAAACTTTTGATGTTTCTTTTTGTAAATGGTTCATAATGCTACAAGGACTACGGATTGTAACCTTTCAAGGTGCCTCTCCATCAATTTTCTTAATTTTGTAAATATCATTTTTCGAAACTTGTTCTTCCAATTAGGTTAACTCCTTTTATGGTTGATGCAAATAAAATGATTGTTATCAAAACTACTCTCACCATATGGCATTATAACGTTATAGATAATGACATTTTACTTAAGCTCAAAAACTATAAATCAAAGTTCAAAAATACGGTGAGGTCAATATTTTCACATAAAAGTACAATTTTTGCTAAAATATTAGTAATTAATGAATTATTGAAAGAGTAAAGGCTCCCAACCGGCCGACCGGCTAGCCTGGCTCCATGTTGTATGCCTTATGGCTATAGAGTGACCTTGTTTTCTCCCTTTTTCTACAAGAAGTCTCATCGACGGTGATTTTTTTATCTCTTTCGATTAATTTCATATTATTTTAGTTTACTCTTTTTATTTTAGCTTCATATTACTAAACGTATAATTAAGGTCCAAACTTGCTTTTTATTTTCCACTTGAATTTCTTCAGATATAATATCTTACAGATAGTTAATAGTAGTTAAGGTTGAGGAACTAGTATGATCAAGTTCAAGTTTATAGCTTTTTTTATTAGTTTTAAAAGATTGCAACAAAAATATAAAGTTAAAAAAGAAAAGTTATAAGCTTAAGCCAGATGCTGGTAAAGTAAGCTAATCCAAACAAGCCAGCTCGAACCTTGGCCAATAATTGCCATCGTAGTGTATATCGTTTAGCATCTAGTATACCATCAGCTAAACAATAAAGGTTATGAGATTGCATCCTTATGTAACGACAAATTGCAATTTTTTTTCTTTTAAGAATTCAATTCAACATGTTTGCCATTCCTAGTATAATTCACAACTAATATGAGTTCCTCTAGTGGTGGATCCAACCATGCTTTGCCGAATTTTAGATAAAACTATGCTCTAGACACTACAACAATTTTGGGCTTTTGCTATGAAATTTTTTGTCACAAGAAGTCATATTTTTGTCACAATAGACTTTTTGTGATGAAAAAATTTTGTCACGAGAAGCTCGTTATAATAAGTTTCTCATGACAAAACTAGTAACTTGTCACAATAAGCAAATCAATGTAGTGACGGAAAGTTTTCATCACAATAACAATATAAATAGTGACAACATATTTCATCACAAAACGTTCAATATTATGTCACCATATGCCTACTTCTGTCATAAAAAGTACGTTCCTAAGAAACATATTGTGAAACAGTATTCGTCAAAATATGTGTGACCAAACATTTTTGTCACAATAAACCTATTAATGGTGACAAATGATCTCGTCACCATAAGTTTGTTATGTTGACAAATAGTGTTTGTCATTATAGGTTTTAAGCTCTTGTGACAGAATAATTTGTCACAATAAGACAATTTATGGTGACGAATAAAATTGTCACAATTATATTGATTTATTATGACGAATCCATTTGTCACTATATATTTGACCTTGTTGGAATGAGAAATTTGTGATGACGAATCTTGTTTGTCACAATAGATTTAAGCGCTTGCGACAAACAAAACTTGTCACCCTAAGTCAATTTATGGCGACGAACAAAATTGTCACAATTAGATCTATTTATTGTGACAAAATGATTTGTCACAATATACTTTGTCTTATTTTAATAAGAAGTTTATGATGACAAAAACCATTGTCACAATAGGTCTATTTTAACCAATCAATTGTAGATGCCTATAGAGTCTATTGTGACAAAACTACATGTCACCAAAACCATTTGTTCTAAATGCTTTTAGTGACAAATTCATTTGGTCACCACAAGCCTGCAATTATTTTCAAATAATTTTATTATATTTTTATGATATATATTGTTGGCTACCTGTGGACACATATAAATAGCAATCATATAAATTTCATTCTTCAAGTCTCAGATGAGATATCACTAAATAAAGAAAACATGCACGCATTTTAAGTAGCAAACACCATTCATATGAAGTGAAAATCATTCTAGCAATTGTTTTAACTCTTGTTAGAAATTTAAATAAAATATCAATCTTTAATTGCTAAAATTAAAATATGATCAATGCAAAAAGTGAAATCATGTTGCTACCATTACAAGAAAATATAAGACATTAAAAGTCTTTGTACGAAAGCTAGAAGGAAAATCAACTTTGTTTTTAACTTCGCCAATGCTGGATTGGAATATGCGAGAATCAAATCAAATCAGAAGTTGCACCTATCTACCAAAAAAGAAAAGATTGAAGTTAACTCTAAAACGAGACAATGGTAGGCAAATGATGATTAATTGTTTGAAAACTTAATCGCTAATGCTAACATAATAATTTTTTAGAAAGAACGCATAGATATTAGGTACGACAATTTCCAACAAAGATAATTTTTCGAGAGAACACAAGCATAAAACTCTACCCAATTGGACCAAGGTTACTAAGGTGCACCATATCTCCATGGTCTTGCTTTCAATGAATTAGATGCTATATTAATGTTCTCTCCTTTCTCCCCTATTAACTCTTTTTTTTTCCTTCTTCTTTTTTTCTTTTTCTCCACTCTCTTTCGTTTCCTTTCCTTTCCTTTCCTTTCCTTGCTTCCTTCTCTCATCTCTTCTTTTCTTATTCTTCTTCTTCTTCTTTTTCTTTGTGGTTGCTCACTAGCAACCTTTACTGCTGCAATTAGCAGCAATTGCAGGTGCTCCTCCCTTGCTACCCTAGGACCCAAAAAATGTAACACTTCCCCACACTTTACTCATTCACTCTCTAACTCTTTCTCTTCCTTTTCTTCACGAAAATCAACTCAAAACAAACAACAAAATTATAGAACACTGCTGCCACTGCCCATGACAGCCCTATAATCATCTCACCCGAACACACTATTTTCTCAATTTTTAGTCCTTCTCTTACTCTACTTGTAACACCAAACCACCACTTTAACCACACAGGGCAACCCCCCAAACACCACTCAACTGCTGCCACAACACTCTGCACACACACACCACTCAGCCAACCAATTCAGAGTGTTCTAATAAAATTATAACACCACTCAACAGACTTTGATATACCCACAAACACCAAACACACCCAAATCTCTTGTTCTTACTCTATGAATTGAACCCAATTCAAAAACCCATATTACAAAATAATTAGGAAAGATGGCAATTTTCACCAAATCTTACCATCAAAATCCCCAAGTTTAATATAGCAAACTCACAACATGAAGGAGAACTTTTGGCACAAAAATAAAAAAAATCAAGATTCAATATAAATAGAAATGCTAACTAATAAACATTTGAAACGAAAAAATAAAAGTAGGACGATTAAGTAGTAGCTAGGGTCAGTACCCTTTTTCGAGTTCCTTAAAGAGAACAAAAATATCAGCTTAACATTCATTGTAGTTTAAGCAACAGTTGGATCTAAACATGACATTCAAGCAAAGAAGCAATGAGATGTTCTTAGAACTTCAAATCAAGAATGACACAATTCATGTTTTTGATAAATGGAAATATCTAAACAATCACGGTAGCTACTTTCCAAGTAACCACAATTCAACACACAAAATTAATTTCATCATACACCTCACAAAACAAATGTAGATAAATTAGCGTTTGGAGTCATTAATCGACTGTTGTATGAGTAATAATGAAAATTTGCAAGCTCTCATGAAGTTTACACATAACCTATATGGCTACTACCCTAAACTAGTACCCAGTGGTTAAGCTTAGCTCATTTCCTATAACCAATTACAATATAAGAAATCATATAAAAATGTGCTAGTTATCAGATGGGCACAAAGAAGTCTTATCCAATTAAATAAAAGACATATATACCATTAGATGCTACATAATTTTGCATCATTCAAAATAAATTAGAAAACAGAGGGACAACAATCAGCATAAATCATAACTATTGAAGATAAGAAAAAGTGATTATCCTGATATGTGCTTCTATAGTATTAACTCAATCATCCTACTTATCATGAAGGCAAATAACACCCACGACTAAAATATAAAGACAAATTAGGTTATCTGGGCCAAAATAGAATGCTATAGCTTTTGAAAGACAAATAGAGCAAAATTAGTTTTAGCCAATTTCCTCAAAAGATAAACTAACACCTTATAGATTTAAACATCAAAATATAAAAACATATAAAAAATGAGTTACCATCAAGTGAACTAGAAGCTCATGTCCCATCAAGTCGTGCAACCAATGTCTGGACTAGCTCTTGGAGATCACTTTGTGATTACTGCAATTCTTATACCTCATCATGAAACTGTTGAGCTCGTTTCTTAGCTTGATCAACCATCTGTGCCTGGATGCGTGCTGCGCCTCCTAATGTAGTACATCTAGCAGTTCTCACCCCATACCTGAGCCCATGGGCATAGCCAGATTTTGTCCTCTCCAAAACTTCCTCATGAATATAATCCTCTGTTAGTTCAACACCTCCTTCCACTGTTGGTTGTGAGCAAAGAGTTTGCACATGCTCCTGCAATTACAGGATAACAAAAAAATTCACAAAATTAGTACTTATTGAAGTACATTACTAAAATGTATTTACAATATCTTACATAATTCTGCTCAGCTCGCGGATGGACCCATGTGCCATCCTTCTTATGATGAGTATCATAATACAAATCCACTTGAGTAGGCTCTCGAGATATTTCTAAATTTTCCTATTTTATTCAAGAAAGAACATAAATGCAATAAATTTTGTTAAGTACTATTAATAATTGGAATGAATTTTAGGTAGTGACAGTATTGTGTATTTCATAACTATTGGTTTTGGAATCACACCATTTCATATAAACGCTGGCTATAGGACTTAGAACCTAAAGTGTGTGGGACTTCAGACTTTGACCGGTTGTTCTCGTTTACCTTGCTTTGTGACTGCATTAAACGTTATAGTAAACTATTAGTATGTTCAATATATAATTATGTTCATTCAACCAAAATGAAATGTATATCACACCCTGAACTCCTCACTCTCAAAATGCTCACATAAGGGAATCCAATCATGAAGCTCAACATTTGTTGGGGGATGTTCACGTGCCTCCTCTGGGGTACGAAACTTCTTGTAGTGCAAATGGCATCGATACTTAAATTGCTTGAAACACGTGCCCATTGATGCATCAACCACCTCTCTTGTATGTGGGTCTTCAAGATTTATCTCAAATTCACTCTGCAAACAAATTGAATAATTCACAGTAATTCTAAGTTACTGTAATGTAATCAAAACTAGCTAAGGATTTCATAAAATCATTTCAAGTAATTACCTCGAGGCATTGAAACAAGGGTTCCTTCAAAGCAGGAGTCATGTCTTTCCAATAGAAAACATGAAGTGGAGCAAGTAAGCGAGTGACAACACCTACCTCCATCTTAAATATCTTTTCTTGCGGCCCCACAGGTAACCATCTCTCTTTAGGGAAAAGAACTCCCTGTATCTTACCCCCAGACTTCAACCTCTTCTTAACCTCAAATCCAATTGCCACACCATGACCTCTCTTAGATGTGTTAGAAGTTGCAAGGGGGAAAAAATTAAATGTATTTTGAAAATTTCGTGGATAATTATTGAACATCTATCCATTGCCTAATGAAAATGGTAACCTGTAATTATGTAAATAAAAATGAATTAGACTTTGTGAGGAAAGAAAAATTACTTACCTACGTTACTGTTAGTACCAATGGGTGTTGTAGGTGGCTAGGAGCCACTTGCTAATCTGGGTGACTGAGGACCCACTGATGTGGGCTCAGATAGATCCCGATCCATTACAGTATTATGCACAGATGTTGGTGCACGGACTCTCTTAGAGTGACTAGGTGCCATGATCAACAAACCTTTAATAAATAAAGTAGTTTCATTCCCATAACATCAAAATTGAATTGGCATATGTGCATGAAAAATGTATGGTAACAAATTAAACTTTCATGCTCACCTTAAGATCTTCAACATATTATTTATATCAGTTATGCAACTAAAGTGCATGAGGATCCATCAAAGAAATTGGAAGAATAAGTGAACTATTGTGATAAAAAAAAAAAAAAAAAGCTGCAAAGAATGTTATTTCTTGGTACTCTTATTCACATATAGGAGAAAAATTATATATCACAAATGCTGGCAGAGTTTTCTACACCTGGGATTTCAAGTCATTCTAAGCTATTATGTTTGTTGAGAGTGGCAAGTATAAAAGGAAGTTGCCTCTATCAAATATTTTGATTTTTGGGATGATCATTATCAATTCATTCCCCATCCAAAGTTGTTAGAATCAGGAGGTAGAAGGCACTCCTATTTTTTGGCAATTACCTAATTTTTACATGTCCCATGGTTTAACAAAAACCAACTTATTTTTGGGGAATTGAAAATTAAGTTTTTTCATTTTATCATTGAATATTTTTAACTTTTTTCTTTATATCTTATTCACAACAATTAATAAACAAGTACTAAACCATTGAGTTAGTATTTCTTTAACCTTTGTTGCAATTTGAAAGTTTACTTTGATTAATTCCCCAAAAACACTATAAAAATAAGGCTCAAAATCAATTACACTAGTTAACTTAAAGACAAAAAAAAAAAACTGGTGTAACCAAAAAAATAAATTGTACATAAATTTTTGGAAGGCCCAACTTTTTAAAAACCTTATATGCTAAGCAATGTTATTGGACTCGGGTACGGGCGTCATGTGCGGGTATGTGTCTAAGCATCGGATTTGTTTAATTCTTATGTCCAAGGAGATTTGAACATGGCTAAATTTCATATTTTAATCCTTGTCCCAATTTCAAAGTTAAGATTACTTTGATTAATTCTCCAATATATTTTCCTACAAGGCATTCACAAGAAATTTTTAAAACCTTTATTTGCAATCAAATATTACAATTGTATGTCCATTCCAAATTAAAAAAATATAAACCCAAAAGATGAGATGGTGGATAGGTCAAAATTTTTTGGAGTCCTCAAATTTTTTTAGACCTTACAAAGTGTGATTAAGGTCCTAGTTCTACATGCAAATTTTCATGGTTATCAGAGTCCGTTTCGGGATTTTACCACCTCAAATCCCAAAAAATGACCCGAAAATAACATAAAAAGTTTTCAAAATTGTGACAATCCTCTAACTCCCTACTCTGGAGTCGTTTTTCAGTTCTGTTTTTTTTTTTCACACCTCATTTTTTTCTAGGTCATTCTATGTGTAAAGTTTCATGACTATCAGAGGACGTTTCGGGATTTTAGTACCTCAAACCCAAAAAAAGACCCAAAAAGTACAAAAGAGTATCCAAAATTGTGAAAATGCTCTAACTCCCTACTCCGGAGTCCTTTTTGAGATCTGTTTTCTGTCACATCTCACTTTTGCCTAGATCATTCCATGTGTAAAGTTTCATGGCCATCGGAGGCTCTTTCAGGATTTTAGTTTCTCAAAACCAAAAAAAAAGACCTCGAAAATTACGAAAGAGTTTCCAAAATTGTGAAAATGCTCTAACTCTCTACTCTGGAGTACTTTTTCAGTTTCATTTATTTTCACACCTCACTTTTGCATAGATCATTCTACGAGTAAATTTTCATGGCTATCTAAGGCCGTTTGGGATTTTAGTACCTTAAATCCCAAATAACAATCGAAAGATAACATAAAAGTTTCCAAAATAGTAACAATACTCTAACTCTCTACTTCGGAGTCCTTTTTTAGTTCTATTTTTTTTTTTCACACCTTACTTTTGACTACATCCTTCCACATGTAAAGTTTCATAGCTATCTGAGGCCGTTTCGCGATTGTAGTACATGAAACCCCAAACAAGACTCGAAAATTATAAAAGAGTTTTCAAAACAGTGAAAATGGTCTAACTCTATACTCCAGATCCCTTCTTCAATTCCATTTATTTTCGCACCTCACTTTTGCCTAGATCTTTCCACATGTTAAGTTTTATGACTATCTGAGGTCGTTTAGGGATTTTTGTACCTCAAGACCAAAAAAAGATCCAAAATTGTAAACGAGTTTGCAAAACAGTGAAAATGATCTAACTCTCTACTTCAGAGTCCTTTTTTAGTTCCTTTTGTTTTCATATATACCTCACTTTTTCCTATATCATTTCACATGAAAAGTTTGATGGCTATCCGAAAACCCCAAAAAATTACCCGAAAATAGCATTAAAGTTTCCAAAACCGTGAAAATGTTGGAAGTCCAACTCATTTTTGCCTAGAGTGAAAGTTGAAAGTTATCCTAAGGCTGTTCCAAGATTTTAGTACAAAAAAAAAAAGATTTATTGTGACAAAAAAATTTCATTGCTATAAGAATAATCTATTGTGACAAAGAGTTTTGTCACTATCTATGAGAGTAGAAAAGAGTTTTGTCATTGTGACCAAAATAGTTTGTAGCAGTAGGTAGGTATACTTGTTGTGAAGTGTTTCATTGTCATATGTTAAAATAAAAATTTATTGCTACAAATTTATTTTGTCACTAATATATCAAAAAAACAACTACTATGACAAATTTATTGTGATGAAAATATTATGTCACAAATATTTATCCCATTAATGCCAAAAGCTTGTTGTGACCAAAAATTTTGTCACAATAAATGGATTCTATTATGACGAGGTATGTTTTGTCACTATATATCTACAAATGAAACTTTATTGTGACAAATCTATTGTGATGAAAATATTATGTCACAAATGTTAATACCACCAATGCCAAAAGTTTGTTGTGACTAAAAGCTTTGTCACAATAAACAGAACTTATTGTGACAAAGTTTGGTTTGTCACTATATAAATAAAAAAAAAAAACTTTATTGTGACAAATCTATTGTGATGAAAATATTATGTCACAAATGTTTATTCCTGCCATTGACCAACACTTCCCGCCATGACATTCTCGACAAACTATCATGACAAATGATTTTTGAAACAATTGTGGACTTCTTGTGACGAACAATTGTGACAAAATATTGTTTTGTCACTAATTTACCTCTTGGTATGACATTTTGTGACAAGATTGATTTTTGTCACGGTAGGTATACCTTTTGTGACAAATTTCATTTCGTCACAATAAAATTCGTAGCAATATATGATATTTGTTGTAGTGAGAGCTGCACATTTTGACAAAACAAAGCACATATGCCATGAATACTTTCCCCTTTCACTATTTACTACAAATGTATGCCTAGTTTTGTCAGTAAGCTACTGTCCCCATAAACCTTCATATGAAACAAACAAGCATGGTTTTGAATATGTACATCCTTGTTTAGCAAAATAAATACATGGTGTAAGTCTTGTTTGTGATGTGAACTTAAATGTGCTTGTATGAACATATACAGTACATATCTCATCATCGATCATTCTCATATATGGAAATCCACAAAATTTACAAATTAATTTCTTCGAGCATGAAATCTAATCCAGCGGTTAGGACTACTTTGTCCCACTCACATCATGTTTTTTGTTCCACGGCCCTCCAAATATATAATGATGGGTTTCTTGTATTGAAAGGAAAAAAAAAAAGAATTTGGATTAGAATTAGACCTAATTAGTGATTTTGTCCCAAGCGGTTCCATTAGATCTAATATAAATTATGTTCCTTTGATTTAAAGAAAGAGGACACACAATTTGTAACTAAATTTTCATTCAAATTTTGCATAGACAACAAAAACTCTAAATAACATATGAAGCCAGAGAGGTTTAGCATTTTTAATATTTAGGAGTTGCTTAATCTATCTCATTTAGTATTAATATGCTTAGAAAAGAATGCAGCAACCAATTTTATTGCTTACAAAATTCCTATCGTATAGAATGCATGAAATTAAAGTAGTTGTAAAAAAAAACAATATATTATACCTTCGTATACATTCATGAAAAAGAAAGAAAAAAAAATAACTTCTAAAGGACAAGTTATTTTTAAAATAAATATTTTAGTCGGCTTTATTTTCATCTCTCTTCCTATTAACTAAGTTATGGGTGCACGTGTGTGACAAATAAAATACACACTGGAGAAAAGAAATTAGTTTTCATACACTGTTTAATAAATTTTTTATACAAAGCGGAATGAGGTATTACACTATATAAAAGTGGAAATCAATAAAATTATAGAAAAGTTGTTTCTTGGTGATTTTTCATTCACATTAAATTACATAAACGCGTGCTAAGGTCTCCTTAATTATTAGGCCAAAATTTTGTGAAAATTAAATACCATAGGTGATCTTGACATGCACTATTCAACCCTTCCTAATTGCTTAAACTTTTGGAGTTAGTGGTCATTTAATATAATATCATAGCTCAAGTTGAAGGAGATCTTTCATTAAAATCTTCTTGTCTATATCTGTCATAGTCATCAATATCATACCGTATCGGCCAAGTTATATAACAATACAAAGAAAGTTAAGTACCAATCAAGGTATTGATCAATAATAGTCATACCGAGTGGTATCGGCCAATACCAGATTTATCGGGTGATATTGGATTTTGTGTAATTTATTTTAAAATAAGCTATTTTTCTTGTATTTGATGATTAATTTGTACTAGAACTTGTATTAAACGTATGCTAGACAATTAATATGTCTTTAAATATTTTTAAATATACACTTAAGTTGAATAACATGTTTATATTATATTTTGTAAGTAAATATATATTTTCGAGATATATGTTACTTACATTGATAAATCTGAAACAGTATCTAGTAATTCACCAATACCGATATATACCGTGCCAAAAACAAAAACAATACATTAGTCGGTACGATATTGACAACTCTGATGTCTATTTCTAGTTTGCATTTTATTTATCTCTATCTCTGTATATTGCATCTTTACATGCAAGGTTGAACATGAGGGAGGATATTAGAGATTTTGATTTGCATTGTTAGGTATTATTGTAACATCTCGAACCTCTATTATCTGATTTAATATGAATTACCTAAATCCCATATAAATATTAATGTGTCATTGGCTCAAAATGACCAATCGTAATTCATGTTATAACACATGCTCCTAGTGTGAGACACATGGGATTAATTTCCATGTGTATCTCCTAACTATACACACCCACGCTCACACACACACATGATATACACAAACACATACACACACACACACACTGTATCGAGAAGAAGAAGAAGAAGAAGAAGAAGAAGAAAAAGAGGAAGGGAAGAGAGGGAGAAGAGGAGGAAGAAGGCTTGGAAGAAGGTAAGATTTCACCAACCCTTGTATGAGCATGTATATATATATGTGTTATAGTTGTATTTGGAAACTCTTTTGAGTCCCATTTGATTAGAAATTGAGGGCTTGTAAGCATATGTTGGTGAATTGGAGAGTTGGGGTTGAAAACCCCCGAATTGTACGTGTTAGGGTTTAGAATTTCAAACCTTAGATTCCTTTGATTGGCTTGTTTATTTTGGCCATTTTTAGTTAGTGTTGTTTTCTTGGGTTAATCTTTGAACCCTAGAAGTATTGAGAAAGTTTGGGAGAGGTTTGGTAGAGTTTAGGGGTGAGAAAACCCATTTTCGTGCGTTGCTGCCTGAAAGGGCGCACTCTAGCGAGGTTAAGCCCGCCTAAGAGCAAGGCAATCTGCTTTGAAGCCCGCTTTAGCGCAGTCCCGAGTCACTGCTCCAATACTCTTTAGTAAAACAGGCATAATTTGCTTTAGAAAACTCAGATCATTGCACCATTTGAAGTGTTGGAAAGTAGCCTCGTAGACCTTTGTACACATAAAGTTTGTACTCTAATTCCTTATAAATTGTGAGATTTTGAGGTTTAAAGTTGACCCAAAATTTCTATTAGTAACATTGTCTTCCAGAATTTTAGCCCCCTTTCCATTGGACATAACTTCTTCACTCGAAATGTATTTGTGACCCATGACCTATCAAATCAAAGGTCTTTAAGCCTATTTTCAAATGAAATTAACCTAGAATTTAGGCTCTTTATTCTGATGTGAATGAGATGTGATGAATGGACCGGTGTTTAGGGATTCATGTTCCAAACCCCAACTTTTATGTTTTTGTTTTGTTTTGGGGTCTTGTATTTGATGCTTCTATATACTCTATGTGTAGGAACACCCATATTTAGCACCAATTCACAAGGATAAAGGTGAGTAACGATATGCCATGAGTAAAACCTATTACTTTCCAAATACTTTCAAGTTCAACTATATATTATGCAATGTCTTCTATATGTTTTCAATGCATCAATATTTATGTTCAAGTATAATTGTCATACGTTGAAATGCATGCAAGTTATACTTATATTATGAAATGAAAACCCATGGACTTGAATGCTTTAAATGAAAGAGATGCAAAGTTTTTCAAAGTACGATGCCAACTCAAGGTCTTTCATGGCAAGACCCTAAACTAGCAACGATGGGAGCCCTAACTTGTTAGAATAATTCCTTTCGAAAATGGTTCTCAAAATCCTTTTCCCCAAAATGGTTTTCAAAAAATTCATTATCTCCATCTTTACATTAACAATGGTTTTTCACAAGTTGTCATCACCTTATTGATTCTTGAACCTCATACCCTTGTCAAGATAATGGTTATAATGGTCATAAGGAAATCTTCTTTGGAATGGTCTCCAAACATCAACCATATAAACTATACTCTTGGCTAGAGTCAAATTTTCATGGAAATAATCTTCAAAAAAGTAGTCTACCAAAGTCCTTTGCATAACATGACTTGTTTTTCAAAAACCCTTTTCCAAATGCATTAAACCACATTTCAAAACCATCTTCCAATTTAACCCTAGGTTAACTTGACCCTAATTATCCAACCCTAAGTTCACTTGACCCTAGTTATTCAACCCTAGGTTAACTTGACCCTAGTTATTCAACCATAGATTAACTTGGCCCTAATTGTCCAACTCTAGGTTAACTTGACCCTAATTATCCAACCCTAGGTTATTTTGACCCTAGTTGCCCAATCTTAGGGTAACATAACATTAGTTAGTTAACCCTAGGTCACCTTAACCCTAGGATAACCTAACTCTAGTTAGTTAACCCTAGGTCACCTTAACCCTAGATTAACCCAACCTTAGTTAGTTAACCCTAGGTCATTTTAACCCTAGGTTAACCCAACCTTAGTTAGCCTAACCCGAGTTAGTTAACCTTAGGTCACCCCTAACCTTAGACCAACCCAATCTAGGTTAGTATGTTTCAAGGTTCCAACTCATGGACCCCTTTTTAATTCATCTTTCTATTCAAAACTATTCACATACCCCATTTTTCAAAAACCTCTCACTCTCTTGAGATCAACTCCATAACCATTTCAAATGCCCCCACACTCTATCTTCAAAGTGTTCCCAAAAAAGTCTTCAAGAGCTCACAACCCTAAGGTGTCCCTACCCTTTCCATGGTTGGGAATTCCAAAAGAAGGTGATATATCAAGAATAACCTCCAAGGTGGTCCATATTAGAATTCCAAAGCCCTAGGTCTTCCTAAAAACTATTTTCAAAAACTTTTTAACACTCCAAAATCATACCTCCAAAGTTTTTAAAATATGACTACAAAACATTTTCAAAGCTCTCGTGAGTTATTCCAAAGCATTTCCAAAACTCCCTTGAGTTATTCTGAAAACATTTCAACACACTTCAAAACCCCCTTTTCAAGAATTTCAAAGTTCTATTTTAGAACACTCCAATATTCAATTTCAAATCAAAACTCTCAAGTTCTCTTTTTCTATAGACCTCAAAGTATCTTCCAACTTTTCAAAAACCCCAAAGCATCTTTAAACATTCCAAAGGCCCTAATGTGCCTATTTTTCATCGGGCTCTTGCCCGAACTATGAATGACCTGATTCTCGCCAAATGATATACGTAGGCAACCTAAAATGGTGCGATCATAACTTCTATTTCAACTCCAATCCCCTTTTCAAAAATTTCAATCAATTCAAAGTTTTCATTTCAAACCTCTTCAAAACTCCTATGCTTTCAAACTTCTTCCAAAACATGCATCAGGCACCATTCATCCGAAAAGTGATGACTAAACCCCGCTTTCAAAAAAATTCTAAAGTGGATATTAAGTGGATAATGGTAACCGGTTATTCTAGTGAGTGAACAAAAGTGTGATTAGACATGTATGTACAAAAAGGACAGGGTAGGGTGATGATCTTAGGATATTTTCCTTACACGTAACCAACCCCGGACTATAGATTTCTGATTTCGAAAGACCAAAATGGAGTCATTTTCCAAAAGGGTTCCAAAGGTTGCCAAACAACCTATTTACTTAAAAACCCACATTTGAGGGAATTTTCAAAATCTTTTCCAAAAGCCCTAAATTTAATCTTCGGATTAACACTTAGTTTTAGGTGCCCTAACTCGCCTTAATCAACTTAGGTGGCAAATCCTATTTTTCTAAAATGCCCTTAATCAAACCAATTTCCAATTCAAACCTAGTCGCACTTATCCTTCTAGGAGGACGAGTTCTAGTAACAGAGTTCCGTGCTTTTGTCTCCGAGTCGAAAGGACCTCAGACCTCAAAAATCAGGGCACGACAGTTCTTGAATAGCATTTTGTCTGAGGACGCAGCCTTGAACTACGTTTTGTCCTAAAAACACTATTCAAGACAACGTCTTCTTTGCGTTTTTTGTAAACACGCAGTCTAAAATTGCATTTCTTTGAGAAAATGCACTATTCAAGTGCGTGTTGAGGTATTTTAGGAATAAAGTTTAGGTTTTTCACATTTGGAAAATAACCTTCAAAAAGAGGCATTTTGGAAAGAAAAAAAAACCATTTGTATGTTCTGTTTTTGTTATTTTTCCTTTCTATTTTCAATAATTATTGTGCATAGCGTGGGTCATAGGCATGTTAGGATATCAAAATCTCTGTCCAATGTTATTGCTATCCCTATTTCTTGTATTTTCTCATTTTCATGTGCAAAACATAATTGTATGTAATGGAGGGTGTTGGAAAAGATGATACGTATTATTGGACCTTTTGGAGCCAGTGCTATTTTAACAAATACTATACACCATATTTCTCCTATTTTGACATTTATACATGTTCTCTGCATGTTATATCCTATTTCTATTTCTCATAACTATTGTGCATAACATGGGTTATAGGCATGATTGGATATTAATGCATGTCTAGTGTCAAAAATTATCACAAGGTTTTTATCTACACTCGCAAGTCTTTCAGAAATTGGTTATGTAATCTTTTTCTTCAAATTCTTAAGGTAAAATTCTTGAAATCGGCTTATTTAGTAAAATTCCAAGATATCCCAACAAACACAAAAAAAAAAAAGAAAGAAAACGAAAACAACATTATTTTATATTAATTTATTAATTAATACAATTTTAAAAAGAGAAAGTGCAATATATATATATATTCATTTTCAAAGTCTTGCAACTATGTGAAATTATTGGATTATCAAATGCATAAGAGTAAAATTGTGACATAATTAATATATATATTGGTGAGCAACGAATGTGACATTGTAATTTGTATATAGGACATCTTATGTTGTTGGTTAGTCCTTGTACTAGACACTAGGTCTCAAGTTTCATTCTTCTCCCAACCCTTGTGGTCACCATTATTCTTACAAATTTTATGTATAATACAACATAAAATTTAATTGAATGTTTGAGTGGGAATCCTACACAAGTTTAACGAAGCAAGGGTAAAAGCTTGACGGCCTGTAGCAAAAACATGAAAACATTGTATATACTTTTGTATATACCCCTCTGCATAGGTAAAATGATATTTGGTTGTCTCTTAAAAATCACTATAAATCATAAATTTAAATTAATTTTAAAAAAATTATTTTCTCAAGCTTAAACTAGATCATTTGTTTAACTAGAAACCAAACACATTAAAAAAATCATATATTTAAGCTGTAAACTACAAAACATAAAACGTGACATCCAAACACTCGTATATCAATTATGTATATATGCCCAAGTCAATTCTGTTCCATATAATATATATTTTTTATAAAGCATGCCATCATTATTCAACTCACCGACCAACATGCCATGTGGCAACACGCGCATTATCCGGGATTGAGCTCCTAACCGGGCCCCACCTCCATATCAAAACAAACAGTCATCATTTCGGCCAATTTGCACTTTTCGATCAAACCAACACTCTTTCTCAACCGTCGATCGGCAAAACTTTCTCCGCATGGAGTCGTGGGTCCCCCAACACGCTTTTCCTCTCAAATAATAGCCGTACAACGCTTACCGATCACTGGCTGCTAACCGGTTAAACTCGTCAGCTACCGGCTATAGGGGGTTGTGTACCAATCAGTGGCCTCCCTCGGTGATCCCGAAGCTGAGGTTTGAAATACGAAGCTTGTAGGCTTGGAACTCTTCCCTATAAATTGCAACAGCATTGTCTGATCATGCGTATCTTACGGGGAAAATGCTCTGAGAGGAGGTTCGGATCAGCGATCACATATTCCTCTTCAGCTTCCTCAAGGTATAGTAAGATACATACACACTTCTATACGTATTTACATGTGTATATGCGTGTTTAGTCTCCGATCGATTCAAACCGAGCAGCTTTTGAATTGTTCTTGTCCTGATCGGCAGATCTGATGAGGTTTGAAGTGTTCGTTGATTGATTGTTTTGGAAATGTTTGAGTTCATTGTTTGTTTAAGATTTTTAAGGTTTTGAGAAGCTGTATAGTGACTAACCGCACAATTGAAATTTGTTCTCGGATGACTTCGTTTTGACTAAAATGTGTGTGTATATATACAAGTGTGTTATATATCTGGTTTTTTGCTTTGATTCATCATTTTTATGTGATTGGTATAAATACTTGCTTGCACGCACGTTATCTGAATTTTATGTGTGAATGTGTGCTAAAGTTTATATTTTCTGATGTATCATAAGGATGATCAGTTTGTTCAATTCGATAGAATTTTTGGGACCAGAGTTTTCTGTTTCTTGTTTTATGGCAATTTTGCTGCTAATCAAATTTGTTAAGCCCTTTTTGCAATGCTGATCATTGATATGTTTTGATCACAAGATCCGATTGTCAAATGGCAAAACTATACTGTGTTTGTTGGGTTTTGGATTTTGATATTCATAAACATGAAACTTATTGTTTGTTTATCCCTAGGCACGACATATGATAGAAATATAATGTGCTTTTCCTGTCAGTCTATATTAATTTGCTTTGGATGCGATTTGACTTAAAGCCCAAATCAGTGCACTGCTGGTTCTCTATGATGATCTTTGTCTTGAGGAGTAATATTTTGTGGTTGGTGTCTCTTTCAACTATTTCCCTAGAAATTGGACAGGTAAACAGAGTGGTTTGAATTTGTATGAGAGTTTTACTTAGTAATCAGTGTGCAGTGTTGGCTTAACCATATAGCTAACAAAGCACTTGCTTTAGGTCCCAAATTTTTGAATGCCTCAAATATTTTAAACATCACACGTAGTAGATATTCTATAGATTCTATATAGATTGTATATCTTTTCTTGAAAATTAGGCCTCGATCCATATAAGTAAAAAAGCCTTGTTATAGAAAAGACCAAAATCAACTACATTAACGAACTTCAGGGAAAAGAACTGATTTAACCAAAAAATAAATAAATTATACAAATACAATTTTTTGAAAGCCCTGGATTTTTTTGACCTTGCATGCTATATTTGAAGCTCTAGATAGTTTTACATCTTTGTCTAAAAAAAGGGCCCTAGCCCAGTTGAGAAAATGGAGCTCAATCTAGATGAGAAAAGTGGGTCCCTTGGAAGAAGGCACAAAAGTAACTACAATAGTTAACTTGAAGAAAAAAAAAACTTGGGTTTAAGGAAAATGAGTAGAATGTGTACATAAAAAACTTTTTTGAAGGCTCAAAATTTTAAACCTTACATGCTAATAAGACTCCATGTATTTTCCACCTTAATTTTTATTAAAACGAAAGGCATGTCCAGATTAGAAAAAAATACTTAAAATCAATAAACTAGTTAACTTACTAAAACTTCCCATTTAAAATATTACAATCTCCTCATTTAAAAAATATAAAAGGTTTCATTTAAAATTTTTGGTTTAGGCCAAAACCAGCCTTGAGCAGGTCCTGTCAGTGTGTCCATAATAAAGTTTGTGCTTCCGGTGAAATTCCTGGTCTTAGAGCATGTTGACAATTAGAGAAGTGCCTTGATCAATCAATTGCTCAAGGAGATTAAATGAAATTGTTTCTAGCTTGTTTTCACCTTGATCGCAAGATACACTTTTTGCTTGAAAATCAAGTTGCTCAAGCTCTATGTATGCGTATCATAAGAAAACTGGAAAACGTTGTCTTGAACACCATCAACTTATGTGTTCCATTTGTAGTCTCGTTTTGCTAATGTATAGATGACTTTTTCAGGTAATTTTGCATTACGTGCAAGAACGTGGTTTGGAGTGGTTGAAAGGCCAGATGGCGTTAGTTTCTGGACGCACATCTACATTGAACCCAAATGCACCTATCTTTATTCCTGCTGTTGTTCGCCAAGTGGAGGATTTCTCACCAGAGTGGTGGGACCTGGTTACCACTTCAGCATGGTTCCATGACTACTGGCTTAGCCAGCGCCAGGGAGAGGATGGTTTTTATGGCAAAGACGACGATGAGTTTAATGGAAATGATATCACTGATCTGCTGCCAGATACCATTGAAGATCTTGGCATTGATGAGGAGTTGTCAACTATGGAAGTACAGTTTGAAGAATTCATCCTGTCATTTGAAACTGGAGAGTCGAATAATGACACTGGAGAGTCGAACAAATCAACTTTCTCTACCATGGAAAGTGTACCTGAAACTGGTGAGGAACTCTTTTGTTGTCTTTCCTGCTCTCCCCATGTTGGCATATGTGCTAATCATTAACATGTAATCACATTAGAAATTGATCCTTTGTAGTTGTATCTCTTAGCAATTAAGATGAGTTTGTATAGATAAATTCCATTTCAATGCATGAGCTCGCTGAAGTTGTTGACAGTCATTGTCGTCTCAGAGTGTTTGCGCAGTTGTTACCATTACATAAGCATTTGTCCTCATATTGGCGGCCAAAAATTCCTTCAATGTTTAGCACCTAAAAAGCAGGAAAATACCTATCTAGTTCGACTGAGTGCTACCTTTTGGTGTTATATATGATGATTTTTTATGTTTGCAATTTTTCATGTGAGATACAATTACTTTCTGTATTTCCATTCTGGCTGTCATGTGTCTGCTGATAAATGCGGACCCAATACCTAAAATATCTAGGAACTTGAAATCAATAATTTCCATCTTTAGTGGTTGCAATGTGTTTGAATAATCTTGTTGCATAACTGGCTTTGGCTTTGGCTTTGGAAAGCAGGTTTGGTAATGGAAGCTGACGCACTGTTGAAGAGTATGAGTTTATCGAAATCTTTGAAGGAAAGAAGTCCCAAGACCCCACAACCGGTGAAGTATTGGGAGAAGACCTCGAAGTGTGTTAGCCCAAAATGCAGCCCCCGTCGCATCCAGCAGCCTCGTTGAGTACTGGCTCGTTGGAACTTTGCTGGCTGAGTATGTAGCTTAGTTACCCAGCAAGCCCAACAAAGTAGTAGTTTGCTTGTAATTTGTGTATGGAGCAATGTTTCAACTCTTTGTATCTGGCCTTGTTCATTCCGGCGTCTCTTGAAAATGCAGAAAAGAAATACGCTGAATCTTTGAATGAAAAAATATATATATTATGTTACCATTATTCTTGGTTAATGGTAGTAAGTCTTCCTGCATTTGCAAGTTTCATCTCCATGATGTTTTACAGATATGAATGCACATGAAGCTGAATTTGTCCATCAACCATTTTACTTTTGACTATTTTCAAAAATGTTTTTGAAAAAAAAAATTATTATAATAATGCAGATGAAAAAAGAAATATAGAAGCTGTTAGTATTTCTTGCTGTGAACTTTTACCGTCAGATATTTTGTAATGCAGATTCGATGATAGGTTGTTATGATATTTTGTAACGGAGAGACTTTTTACAAAAATTAAAAGAAAAACGACACGTAACAAAAATTGATAGGCGTTAATATCGAAACAACTGCATTTTTTTTGTCGATATCAAGATAATTTGATGAAGTGTAAGATTTGAAATGGTCCTATCATAGTTGAGGGACTATGGCCAAATTTCTGAGGGGCGGCATGTGAAGAGGAAGGGAAACAAGGTGGCTATTTGTTGGCAAAGCTGGTTTTGAAGATCGAATGTACAAATGTTTGGATTTAAGAAGTTCCTCCTTCAATAGATCTAGTTGAAAAGAAAATAAAATAGTTGGCGAGTCTTCTAGTACTACTAACTCGTACATTTATATGTTTTATTGTTATTGTTTATTATAATTAGAGATGCTCAGACCAGTTTACGCACATTTTAATCAACTTTTTTCTTATTCTAGTCCAGTCAATGGCAAGTCATTTAGGTCAAAACTAGCGTATTCACTAAAAATAAATATTTTATGACCTGGCCTCAAAATTGAATATGAGTTGACCAGTGCAAGAAGCACGCCAGCTTGACCAAATAAGACAATCGTTCGAATTAATTCATACCGTTGTGTGTGCTTATATATACATGGAGATGCTTGGCCGTAAGGGCGATGTTGCAAATTCCTGCATGTTAAAAAAGAGATTAGTTTCTTTTCTTTCTTTCTTTCCTTTCCACCTCTTCTTCCGACCAGCCAAACCCAGCATTGGTGTGGGCAATGTTTTGAAAACCAGATAATTAAGCGAATCGAAAAATAAATCGGGCTATGGGTCACTAGTTTAACCGTCGATCAACCATTATTGACCATGATATCATAATTATGTCATTAATTTATTTATTAATAAAAATAAAGTGTGTCTTATTTTTTACACTAGTTTTGTTACTTAAAACTTAAAATTTTGCCTTAAAAGATTGAACCGGGCTATCCAATAATCGGTTTAATCAATTGAGTCACGGTTCAATAGCGGTTCTTGCTGGCTTTGATCAAGTTTTGATCAAAATGGGCTTAGAGGGCTGACCGGATCATTTTTTACTGTTGACAGTTCAACTAGTTGAATCGGCCAGTTCGGTCTAGTTGTTAAAACTTTGGGCGTGAGTATAATAAACTAAAACAATCAATGACAAAGATGCCTAACAAAGATTACAAAACTAATCAAAATTACTATTTGTTATAAAACTAAAAACATATAAAGTAGATAAAATAACTCAACACAAAATATAGTGAATAGTTCTTCAAGAACTGTTAAATATTTATCATATGAGTTCTTCAGGAATAAGTAGGGATAGATCTTCTAGACCATCTAAAACTTTATTGATACTATAGAACCAAAAAGAATACAATATGAGCTTTGAAAACTTACCTATATTTCTTTTCCTTCTATTTTCTCTCTGCTTCTTTCTTTCTATTTCTCTTCTACTCTTTCTTTCTCTCTCTCTCTCTCTCTTTCTTTCTTTCTCTCTCTCTTTCTCTTGGTTGTTTTCACAAGGCCACTGCTATATATACACAGTGGAGGCGGCTATGCGTGGAGGCGGCTCATCCACGTGAGCTATGACCTCACAACACTCCCCCTTGGATGACCGTAATACATATTAGGATATGTTAAAACTGCCTCATTAAAAACTTGCTAGGAAATTTTGACGAAATATGCTTCGTTTTGTCACCTTTTGATGTAGCCTCCTGTAATCTTTACAATCATTATCTTCATATCATATCATTGAGGATAATCCGCAGCTTTCTTGAATATGTTGAATCATGGATCTTAGCCAAATGCACTATCCGATTACATCATGAATTGTAATTCTCTCATAAGAATGTGAAGAAGTTGCAAGTAATGTCTTGTTCACCAATCGCTAGGATAGAGCAATATTATCATAAGTAAACACATACCAAATTTGAGACCGAGCTTTTTGTGGATCAGAAAGATAGCCAACATCTATAATTCATGTTGTAGCTCCTTTGGATAGAGTAAACTTGTATCAATTGTCCATTGTAGGCAACGCAGTATATGCTCAATTTCTTTCCAATGTCGTTAAGTTGGTACAGAACTATAGTTTGGCAATAGGTCGACATAGAATGTTATATCAAGTCTTATACCATTTGCAAGATACCTAAGAGCACCTATTGAACTAAGATATGGTACTTCAGAACTAAGAAGTTCGTCACCATCTTCTTAAGAACGGAAATGAGCTATCTTGCTGTACATCAAGTGTTCAGACATCCATTGGAGAATTTCATAGATGAGCTTGTTTAATGTAAAATTTTTCTGTATATGTCAACTGGTGAATAAAAATACTCAATCGGCAAAACAAGACAAAAATTTGTTCTCCCAAGGAATTTAAGTTTTCAATAACTAGTAGCTTTTGTAATATCTCCAAAAGTACCAATAATATCCAAAAACATCAACATATATTGTAATAATCATCAATTCATATTATCATAAAAAGACATGGACGATTGTACTGTTCACATATCATTTTTTCAATAGATATTTATTGGGATAATTGTACCATCTGCATCCAGATTGGTTTAACCCATACCTATATCTTTGAAGCTTGATAGAATATAACCTTCGAGGTATCTGTTTTAAATTCTTCAAGAATTTTCATATGTATATCATTGCCTAATCCATCATAGGAATATACTGTTATACATTCATTACATGCATATTCAGTCCTTCTGAGACTAACCAACTGGTCAATAATATGAATGTAATTGTATCCTTATAGAATAGAATTTCTCATTATAGTCAATACCAAGGCTCTGCGAGAAACCTTTTGGTATGAGTCGTGCTTTATATCGCACTATTCTATTTTCTCATTACGCAAATATCCACCGATTTTTCATTTTCAGGTGAGTGGACTACTGGTCCGAATACTTTACAGCTTCTGGTGTTTAGACTACAAGTCCAATATTTTTATCTTTGGGTATTTGAACTACAAGTTCACATACTTTTCATTTTGCTAATGAGTTTAATTCTAACTCAATAATTTCTTTTCATTGTTTATCGATCATATTATCGACATTTTTCGACTATCTGTGGTTTCGTCTATTTCTTCTGGTAATTGTAGTTATATAAATATTATTTCTATTCCATTATTCTCCTGTATTGAGATCTCATTATTTTCAGATACTATTTCCTCTACAGGGGATATCTCTTCAAGAGTTTTCTCTTCTAAGAATTCTTTTATAGGAGTTTCTTTAGAAAGTTTAGATGATAAAGATTCATCTTCTGGAGGTTTATTTTCTTCTTTAGGAATTATAAAAATGATTTCCTATCATTTCAAAAGTTCATTCTTCAAGAAGTTTAGAAATTATGGTTTCTTCAGGAACACCAATTTACTCATTTTGTTATGTTTTTCTCTTTCTCATCTGAGAGTTTGACTTTTGCATCGATATGTCTCCCACGCTTTAAGCGCTTTGAAATTATGTGCTATTATATGAACAGATGATCCTACATGGACATCAACATATTGTCCTACAAGGACATTAATATGTGCTATAACATTAGCAGCTAGTATCAATATAATTTGATTATCGTCTTTGTGTTGACAAATGCTTCAGGCAATTAATATGCAATCATATATAAGTACATTTCATTTATGAACTTCAGATTCATATCGATTTGTCCAAGGAATAAGATGAGACAGTTTTACAACATTACCATTAATCTCACAGCTTATCTCCCCCTAATGGTGAGAAAACTGACTCCACATAAGGACTATTCACAAGAGGTAATAGTAAATAAAGATATAACCATTGTATATATGCATAAATGAGAGATATATTAGTATTATAGAGTAATTGAATAATTGTTTGGCAAAAAGAATCTTCTGGTTCTTTAGTGAATGTCCATGAAAATTGTCAAGATCTTGGATAACCAACACAATCATGCCAAAATATATAATTCTTTTGGGATCAAATCACTTCTGGTGCATTACGTTAGATGTTGTCACTGCAGGTAATCTATAAATGCTTCTGTTGTATCACTTTAGGTGATTTCACAGTACAAAAATCTTTTGGATTGAAAAATTTCTAGTTTATCACTGTAGGTGATCCTAATATAATATAACCCAGAAGAAAAGTAACAGATTTCTCTAGTATATGCTTCTAGCATGAAAAGAGAAGTGTAAAGCAAGATATTTTTTCTTACCTTTATTGCTATATTCTTTTTTATCATATGCTCCTAGTATAACAGAAATAAATTAAAAACATTTATAGAATAGAATGCATCATCAATATAAAATTTTATTCCTCTTGATCAAATTATGTTAGCTTTTCTAGAGTTTGGCTCATCTAAAGCCTTCAATCAATTTGTAAAGCTTGATATTATTAATTTTAGTTAATGTTAAGTTTATGACATATAAAAGAATTGTGTGCGTTCTCGCAATATCTGCTAGACATATATCTTTTCCATCCATATTTGTAATAATTGACGCATTGGTATGATACATGCCTTCAAATGCAAAATTGATATAATGTTTCATTATCAAAATATTTCTATCATATCAATCTATTAATATTTCATCATCGTACTAAAGGTACGTAACTAATAAAACATCTTCGTACTTCTTGAGAGGTTGATCTCACATTATACCACTTCTAGTGGCATTTAAAACATTCAGGGTATCTCCAAAAATTCTAAGATTATTACACTATAATCACATCTTGGACAATATCCCTGACTATCAAATAATAGTACATTCACTTTAGGGAATGATACAAAATTGATCAAATATATTAGCTAATCATAGCACTCGATTTAGTGAGCTATACCACGCTGGAGTCATACTATTTACTTATCACTTCAGGGATTGATACATATGATAAATTTGTATTCTTTTCAAAAAGATGATATAACACTAATGAAAGCATATGATCAAAACAATGTGGAACTCATAAATAATATCGTAAATAGTAACATAAATAGTATGCATGAATAGTAACGTAACTATTTACACTTATCTTCTATTATATTTACACGATGTGCCATTGGAATACAATTTCTGAATTAACCCTCTTGATATTGCTACTTTTGGAACACGTTTGAGGCATAAAATATAAATATATTTGTCTATCATATCTTTATTAGGAAGATTTCTTCCACATCATTTTCATTGTGGATGTGTTTGAATAATAAAAATTGTACTCATTATTTTATTTAGCAACACTATCACAACTTCAGGTGCACTAAATCATTGTCTTGCAACTTCAGGTGCATTCAACCATTATCTTACAACTCCAAGTGCATTTCTTGATTATCTTCCAACTCCAGGTGCATTAAATCATAAGAAACTTTTAAAAAATTCAATGATGACACAATGGTAAATTAACATAGGTAGCGGCCATAATAAACATAATTAAATAATAACAGCAACATAAATGAAAGCAGTAGTAGGCGGCAAGCCGACCTTATAAAGTAACAATAATTAAATAAACTACGTGCAAGCCTTAATGAATATTCTATAAGAGTGCTTGATTTCTTTCATTGTATTAAAATCATTACTTTTGGAATGATCTAAATATAAAATATTTAAAGCAATACACATAACAAAATCTGATAATCATTAGTTAATGATCATGTAAAAACCTCTACTGAACAAAGTAATGTTAAGCGGGTCTTATGACAATTGGCAAAATCGTGAAAAGTATTATCGTACAATTGATTAAAGATTATTTACTATATAATTACTATGCAATTACTATTTATCAATAGTAAAATAACTGTTTATTAACAGTAGTTATCAATAATAACTTATGCATAATAAAAATAATATTCATGCATAGTAATAATTACTATGCGCTTTAGCGATATATCCATATATATATATATATCCTATTACTATTTTTGTCTCTATTATAACTTGCAATCTAGACATCAAAATATAGTCAAGTCACATGTCTATGGAAAGGTATCAAAATATAGATTCCACATCTATAAATATCATAGGCAAAAAATACAAAATTTGGGAGAAATGAAGCAACAAAATTTTGAAATAAATACTATTCATCTCAATAGTTGAACTACTATTCATATTATTCATGTGAATTGAGTAAAAAGTAAAGAATTCAAAATGAAGATAAATTACACATCAAATGAAGGAAGAACACAAAGCACTTAGAGCATCGTGCTGATAACGTGTTATAAAACTAAAAACATATAAAGCAGATAAAATAACTCAACACAAAATATAGTGAATTCTTCAGAAACTGTTAAATATTTATCATATGAGTTCTTTGAGAACAAGTAGGGATAGATCTTTTGGATCATCCAAAACTGTATTAATACTATAGAACCAAAAAGAATACAATATGAGCTTTGAAAACTTACCTATATTTCTCTTCCTTCTATTTTCTCTCTGCTTCTTTCTTTCTATTTCTCTTCTACTCTCTCTCTCTCTCTCTCTCTTTCTTTCTCTCTCTCTTTCTCTTGGTTGTTTTCACAAGGCCACTACTATATATACGCAGTGGAGACGGCTATGCGTAGAGGCGGCTCATCCACGTGAGCCATGACCTCACAACACTACTGTATTTTTTCGCCATTTCTAGCTAACTACAACATAATAGTCCGATCATGGCCCTACTACAGCCCAATTCCAACCTGTCAAAATGATTGTGCTTGCTTTTAATTGTGAATGGCTGGCCTGTCCGTATTTCCTAAATAATTAGTTAAAGCTTGTATTCATTCATCAATAATTAGAAGAATGAAAAGCACTTGAATCCTTGAAATAGGGAAAAATTAAAAGAGAACATCTAAAATATATAATGGCATAAATTACTAATATTTGATTAAGAGAAAGAGACCACAATATTTTAAAATCAATATAAAAGGAAAAAAAAAAAAAAGTAGTCTAATAAACCAATGGACACCTATAAACTTAACCATGAGATATGTCATAATCAATTCTAGACAATTTGTGCATGAAGAAACAATATGCAGTTCAATAATAAACTTGCATTCAACATTCAATTATATTGAGAAATATCAAAATATTAAAAATTAATCACCACGTCCTCATGGGGGAAATTTTCAATGGTATGGTAGCACTAAGCTATTGTCACTTACATTTAAGCTTAATGCCGAGGGCTCTTGAAATACATGTAAGAAAAAATAATAATAAAATATGCTTAATTGCGCTCTAAAAGTGTAATTATAACACTCTAACGTGTGCTTTGTTACCCTTAGTTTAGGATTGTAAATACCATTTTAGTTGTATTTTAGCACTAATTGGGTTTAGTCTTATTTCTATAGGAAATGAAGTTTAAAACACTGCTAGAGGCATAGGTAACTGAAGCCATCGTTTGAACATTTGTTGCAACAATGAGATTTAGAGAGCAGAAGTTGTAACTGAACTCATTGTTCAAACGCTATTCGGACGATAGGTTGAGATTCAGAGAGATGTTGTGGACTTGTAATGGTCGTTCGAACGATGTTCGGACGTTGAAATAGTGTTGTTTGGACACCGTTCGGACGGCCTGCGAAGGAACTCTATGGGAGAAGATCTCACCATTCGGATGACCAGAATTAAACTAACACCGCCATTTAGATGACCACCCCTGACCAGCTTCGAAATTTATTATTTCCTATTAGGTTTAGGATTCTAGGTTGAGTATATATACTTGTTCTTATCCCCAAAAGAAGGGGTTCGACTTTGAGAGTTATTTTTTTAGAGTTTTTCATAATTTTTAGTCTAGATTAACATAGATTCAATTAATTCTTACAATTATTGTAATTAGAATTCCATCAAAATCAATCTTAATTCAAGTTTTCTTGATTCGTTCAATTTAACTCCAAAAGTTCTTATTAGCACTAGGTTTTCAATATTTTAGCTATTACTTCAAGTTTTTCCATAGATGGAGATGAGTAGCTAAATCTTTTCATCTCGGGATCAAGAATGAAGATCAATTGACAATCTTGGATGAATAAAGGAGGTACGTTCTTGATTTTAAAGTTAAATTTCCTGGTTATTCTTTCTTCTTCTTCTTCTTTGTTCTAGAAACTTTTAAAAACTTAGATGTTTGATTATGTTCGGTAGCATTTATGCGTTAATGTATATCCAGTATATGCACTGCGCGAATCAATAATACTCGTCCTTGATTCTAATAACCTGATTTGTTTTAGAAGTTGAAATTTTGAAGAACACTTGTTTTTATCGTTAAATCTTCTGATTCCGAGACTCACGACTTAGTCGAAGGATTTAAGTTATCAAATTATCTCCTTCAGAATTTCAAGAGACGCAATTAATTGGATCAACTTATCCCGAGACTTTTTCTTAATATTTCAAAACCAAATCTTTTTCAAGTTATTCAATTTTTCACCCTTCCAAAACAACCAAAATTTTATTTTCTTTTTAGAAGCAAGTCGTTAGGAATTTTGTGAGTGATTAAGAGGATTGTCTTAGTTCTTGTGATCCTGCGTAACCTGCTCCCCATGGAAACGATCTCGTACTCCGAGTTTATACTGCTTCACAATCGCACACTGGCAGATATTATTCGCAATAATATCGAAACGTGAAATCAATGCTATATGAAGAGAGAGGGATAAATATCCAATAGGCATATAGTATCAATTATTAACACTCATATTTAAGATTTGCAATGTTGTTTCCACTCAATAAATTGAGAATAAAAATTATAGCGAAAATAATATGTTGAAAGCATGAATGCTACTTACCTACTGAATCTTTAGAGTTTCCTTCTTAAAGTTTAGTGGTTTAAGTGAAACTTGTTTGTTGCTTCGTCAGTGTTGTAAAATACCGTGTTAAACATTATTTCAATTGCAAAGAATTATTGTACACAATCCACCGTTCCAATCACAACTGTAAAATATTGTCCAAAATCACTCAATGACAATACACAAAGTAGATAGAGTAGAGTAGATAAAATATAGGAAAGTTTATCGGGATACGCGTGATCATTGTCCTTGAGAGTATATTTTTGCCACTCTGAATACATGAATCGGTGTAGTAGGTTAATGACAATTTTAACTTTAAGAACGGTTTACTTTTTAAGATTCAATTGTCACTTTATTGACTCAGTGTAATAGATTAATGAAGATTCAATTGCCACTTACCTGCAAGGATGCATCTCAAGTGCAAAGGTCTTGAGAATAGCTCTATTGACTCGTCCCATAGATTGAATAAGGATCATAATATATGACGCAAACTATTATAAAAAATGAAGTTGAAACAAAGCCGGCCAGATCCTATTTGTCTCAACCGGTGCTGGACAAAAACATTTCTATCTCTAACCCAGATCACCATCTTGGATAATCTCTCTTTCTCTCTCTCTCTCTCTCTCTCTCTCTGTTTTCTCTCTCTCTTTGGCGGTGTACAGATTGGGAAGACTTTTTTTTTTTTTTTAATAAAGGAGGGAAAGACGACCAGGAAACTCATTCAACAAAATGAGTTTTAAGGTAAGAAGACTATTTTGAACGCTTTGTTTCCGGCATTGACGTACACGGTCATCCAGAGAGCATAGAGGCATGCAACACGGCAGCACATATCTTCTTTATTTGTCATTCTTTCTTTTTTATTCTTCAAAGTTTGTTTTTAGAAATAAGCTATTCTTTCATAAGAAAAATTTATTAAAATGATGCAACTAAGACATTTTGTTAATTAAAATTTACCAATCATTTAGTCTCTCGAATTTTGCCTTAGTTTTCAATGTTATCCTTAAACTTTTATTTTTTCTATTTAAGCCATATAACTTTAAAAACTAAGTCAATGTAATCCAAGCTCTTAATAGATGTGAGAAAAGTTACTCTCCGTTAATTAATACAAATATATTAAAAATATTTACCCAACATGGAAGGCTCAGTAGGAGCTGACGTATAACTCCCGCCAATTCTCTTACGGTGACCACCGGATAAAAGCAAAACAAAATATCTGCCCCTTTGTATTCTTCGTTTCCCGATGAGCAGAGGGTTTAGAAAGATTTTTCCTTACCAAACAAGTAGGCTATCTTAATTGCAAAAGGTAAGAATAATCACTTATTAACCTATGCTAGGGTCTTCTTCAAAGGTTTTTACAAATTAGGGTTTTGGACTTGACCTAATTCTCTTGTGTTCAAATATATTCAATCCTTTCTGCGTTGGTTTTTTCTTTTTTTTTTTTTCAAGATTTAATCAATTTGGATTTGCACCAATCACTAAATTTTTGTTATTGACTTAGAACTTAAATCTATTGTTCAGTTTATACGATTTTTAAATTTTCACCCATTGACAATGCTTGTGCATTTCAGTAAGTCTTGTTTGTGAAACGTGAGCTGTAATGGCACCTGAATATTTCTATTGGTTAAAGCTTTGGTGTCTTTTAAAACCTGTGATTTTAGTGGCAGGACACCTGAGTCATAATATCAAAGTCCATGAAAGGTTAAAAAAAAAAAACCATCACGTTGGGAATTCTCCTTCTATACTAAAAGCAGGATATTAGATCCAACTTTTCAGTGTGAGTCACTTGTGCTAATTTAAGTTGTGTTGATTTAAATTGTGCTAACAATAAATGGAAAAAAACTTTATGGGTGATATGAGAAGTTATTCAATATCCAATGTTCTTTTACTCACAATATAATTGGTCTGCATATCAAACACCTTGTAGGGTTGGGTCCTATCATTAAACTAAATGATATATTCACTAACAGAACTAGGAATGGAGATACCTTACCATGTCTCAGAGATGTAGTCACCAATGAGAAAGACTAGACTATATGATCAAAGAGTAATGCATAACAGACGTATATATGTATGTGTAAACAAATTGAATACAATATCACAGACTCAAAGTCTATCTTGATTCTTTTTTGTCGTTATCACATGCATCACATTGTCTCTATATTTTATTTATGCAAACATAGTGGCCAGCAAAAGTATTACTTCATTTTAATTTCAATTGATATGCACTTTATTTATTTATGAATTTTTTTGGTGAGACTTTAATTTTGAAATGAGTTTTCATTTAATTATCTATATTTTGCAGCATGGGTGACCTTACCATGTCAATATACCATGGTGGAACATTTAAATATACTCCCTAGCTTATATATGTTATATGTTGGGGGGCAATGGTCTTTCTATGATATCAATCCAGCTCGCTTTCATATTGGGAGATTATAGATATGGTGGATCAGTTAGGGTATGAAAATGTGACCAAGATATTCTACAGAGTTCCTAAAAAGAGTTTGGAAGAACGTCTTATATTGCTATCTAATGATGAGGTAACTTTTGAATCCAAACATCCCTCGTCAAACTTGTTCTCACTATAGACACAATAAAAGAGGTTGCCAATTTAAGGACAACCCACCACCCAAGCCTCCAAAGCTACTCATAAGGAACTTTATATTTGATAGTTTTGTTTTTTGTTTTTTGTTTTTTGATTTTTGTTTTTTTTTTTTTTGTTTTGCTTCTTTCATCAATGTGCTTTGATGATTTTTGGAGCTGTAAATTGCCTAGTGCTGGTTAAAAGAAAAGTTATAACTACCGGGACAACATCAACTGCAGGCAAAGGAAAAAAGAAGACTTATGAGATGTGCCACAAAGGTGATGGTATCGGGAAAGAAAAAGTGAGGGGCAAGAACATGAAAACTAGTGCTAGAGAGCAAAAGAAGCGCCTTGAAGGGTTTGGAGTCTACATAAATGCTGACCCTAATAGAACTTATGTTTATGTGATTAATATCTTGGAGTGCTACATAATGTATAGGTTAATATGTTTGTATTTGCTAATACACTCAAAGTATAGATAGATGGGAGGTAGTAGCAAAGGCTCAAGACAAATGGAACGGATCAATCAAAATGACAAGGTTAGTGCTAAAGGATCAATCAACAAGATTAATCAATAAAGCCTACAAGCATAGATAGTACTCATAATACTCCTCTGTTTTGCATAATGACTAAACTTTTTATGACTTGTATGGTGTAGGAACAAACATTTTAAATGGTGAGAAGGAAAGCAGTTCTTTCGGTGTCCAAGACAAATTTTGCTTCAATTTTATGCCGGTTAACTCAACTCAAGAAAGACATGTTGAAAGAACTAGAGATAGTGAAACTACTGTATGATTATGATACCAAACTTAGTATCTATTGAGTTGTTTTTGATAGTATAGAACTTTTGTTTAGGAGTTCGTAATGTTTGTTATTGAAACATTTATATTTTTTTGAGTTTGTCTGGTTTGGATTGATTTTTATTTATTTATTTGGGATGAGTGGTTGTCACTTTAGGAGAAAGTAAAACCAATTGGTTGATGCAAAGAACAAGACACAAATTGTTATCTAGAGAACCAAGGTGGTTTACAAATGAAGCTTATATCATCTGTTGGTTCAATTTGATTATGGCAGAATGCAAAAGGCCTATTAAAGAGAATTCTTAGCTATGGAGAAGCAAGATCCTCCCAATTTTTATTGTTTAAAAAGTTTATCAACTTCATCGGAGGGGCTAAAATTCACGTTTTAAGAGTAACTTTATTGCAGTGGATGATTTGTTCTTCAAATGACATTGTAAAAGAAATGATTCCAAAAAATTAGTTTACCATCTGCTCATTGATTTGTTTTTTTTCATGCTCGATCCAAACTTTTAAAGCTTCATGAAGTTTTGTTTTTTGTCAATTATTGGATATGTTATAACTAGGTTGTTCATTTTAACTGGTTTGTTATGTTCTCTTGAGACTAGACCCGGTAATGAAATAGAATTTTCAAAAAGAATTTTCTATTCCATGCGGAGTACAGTATCTGATGGAATTAAAAAGAACACTGCGTGGCATTCTTGACTTATCAAGACCGAATTTCGGGAGCTTGTGACCCATCAACAAATGTGGTAAACAATATTTGAAACATAATATTTATTTACATCCACATTAACATTATTTTATTTGACTCATTCCATGTCAGCTAACAGAGTCAACTTTTTTCATATCTATTAAGAGTTTGGACTGCATTAACTTAGTTTTTAAAGTTGGAGAGTATAAATAAAAAAAATTAAAATTCAAGGGTGACATTAAAAAATGAAGCAAAGTTCGAAGGATTAAATAATTGTTTATTTTAAAATTTATTATAATTGATATTTTGTTTTAAAATAAACTACTCTCATTTACTCACATTATTTTGGTGACAATTTTTTTTTTTTCTGTTGCATACCATTATTGTTATTTTTATTATCGAGAATAAAAAATAAAAAAACATACAATAACTCACGGAATGAAGCAGGCGAAACACGCTTGCCAGAGAAAAAAAGATCAGCATACGATAAGCTCTCACAACCCCGAAAGGCTAAGTACAAACCAGCGAACACAAATCATTATTACAATAATTACTTTAATTATTATTTATTTTTTGATAACTACAATAACTCCTCTTACAACCCAAGAAGCTAGGCCAAACATTACAAACTTTGTCATTATTAAAATAACTTTACTCAGGACATTAATTGAACTTGATCAATTAAGCGAGCAATTTGATCCGACGATGATACAACATCAATGGCACTGCCTAATGGCCAAGCTGCTTCAGCTAGGTAACCATGGTACTTAACTTGCTTCACCAACGTTATCTTTTGCCGGGGATCCAGGCCGAACCCGTCTACAAGTAATGCGAACTGGTACACCAGATCCATACATATGTACCCTCATCCACCCGTGGATATGCAGATTGGGCATCCTCCAGCTTTGTTCCACAAGCTCTCTTAGCCGCATCCTCGAAATCGACAGGACGAACTTTGGCAACAGGCAGGTTCGGATCGACAAAGCCAGCCTGCGCAGCCCTGTCGAAGAAAAACGAAGCGACGTATAGATTCTTCTGTCCCTTCCCACCTCCACCATTCCACACCCCACCAAACGTGCAATTCAGATGCTTACATGGCGATTCAACTTTGAGAGCCTTAACGACTACGCTCCTACATTTGTTCATGCTCGAACCAGAGGGAGAAGACGATGCAGGATACGATGCTCCTCCATACTTGTAGGATCCATGGAATCCGGCCAAGATACACGGGCTGCTAGAATTTTCAGCCTTCAGAATCTCAGCTCGAGCTGCTAATAAGCCATAGTTCAAGTAACTGTGAACGTATAGGTTATAGTCTCTTCCCCTGAGGTTCATTTCGTTCACATACGTCTCATTGCACGGAGCCTTTGCAGCATCTTTCTCTGAGATTGCGTATGCCATTTGCACAGAACCACCTCCGCGATCAACCACTCCGACTGTTTTCGGGTATTTCTTACCCAAATTCCCTAGTAGATAGTTTATGGTCATCCATTGATAAGTACCTTCCTCTGTTCCATCCAGTACTGTGACCCATTCTGGCTTGGATTTCAAGGAGCTCTTGTTCTTCAAAAGATCCCTGACCGCTTGCAAGATTTTGTCTGGCGCGTCGCCTTGCAGTTGCCTCAGGCCTGCGGTTGCCCCAACTTTCACTGGCGTCTGGTGCCACAACTCCTGTGGAATAACACTCTCGGCTTTCTCCAGAAGGGACAGTAGAGAATCGGCAGGAGCCTTGGGGTCTTTCGCATATGCTCTCAGTCCTGGTTTTGTCTGTATGAAAAGCTCGAGATCTTTGCCAATCGGAACGAGATTCAAGTGTTTGTCGAAGCAGAAGACATGGACACGGCTGCCGGAACTGCCAGCGTCGAAGATGACAGCGCAACTTTTGGTTGAAGATGAAGAGCCACTAAGACGGCGAAGGACGTAATTGAGAGAGAGGTCGCAGTTGGGAAAGGAGTCGGAGGTGGGCATGAGAAAGAGCACAAAGGAGATGAGGAGGAAAGGGACCGAAATCTCTAGGATTATTCGTCGGAGTAGGTGGATCTTGTCGGAGAGGGACTCCTGTTGCCCGGTGCCGTTCAACATCTTGTGCAGTTGATCGGCGGAGAGACTGAGGACTGCCCCCTCGAGGAGTTCTGAACTTGACCTCAAAAGCTCGGCCCAAAGTCCAAATTCAATCCAAACTGTCCTCTAATTGAGTATAGACTAATACGAAGTGTTAATGCTTAGTCGAGATTCAAGTCTAATGAGCCGATATTTAATAATAAATTCTGAATCAATTAGCACATCAGGAAACAATAAAGAATTGAAATTTTCTATTTTCACATAATTACTATACAAACTAGTGAGATTTGCCCGTGCAAGGCAAGGCTTAATTTCAAGTAACTGAAGGTGGTTTTTTTTTTTTTTTTTTTTTTCTTTTAATGGTAGAGTAGTTTAACCTTTTCCAGCATTCATGCAAATCATCAAAAACAAAATATGCATAAACATGTATCCAAACTACAAAGTCAGAAATATGCTTATTCCATTAAATTACAGAAATTTCCCTGAATAAGTTCAAGATTTACAGTCTTAGAATGGCCATTAGTTTCAATAGTTCCAATAGTGTTATTTTTTAGCCAATACAACATAAGCAAGACAAATAAATGACTAAGTAACAGATAAGTTGATTGAGAAAGTAAGCCAGCAATACAAAAATTGAGGGTATACGTTCACCTCAATAGAAGCTTCAGTGGATCATCTCATAAATCAACGTGTTAGACTCTTCTTCCTTAGTGAATCCCTATCAGTGAATAAGCCATATGGGAAATGGTTCAAAAGCTTTCTCAGCCATATTGCTTGTTTTTTGTTGAACTTTTAAACTGGGGTGAAGGTCAGAAATTCAATAATTCTGCTAACAAATTGGTTCATTTACCTTGGCAGCTTTTTTCACTGCATCAAATTCAAATACATACAATGAATGAAAAATAGTTGTTGGTTTTCAGAGTTCAAATAAGTGGCATTTGCAACATCAGAGAACCTAATGCAGTAGAGCAACCAACGACGTAAACACATGCAGAGCAAATAATACAAATTTCGCACTCTCGTTGTTGTTTAATTGTAATCTGCCCTTAATTCTTCTTCTTTATTTTGTATTTGTGGGCTTCTTGAATGCAAAAGAATATGTGAAATCTTCTACCCAATTATGAGAACAGAAGAAGGCACTACTATTATAAAAAATAACTGAAAGAAACATAGAAGTGTAAAAAAAAAAAAAAAGGGCGTCACCTGTAAAAATAACTCAATGTTGAGTATGTGCTTTTACACATGCATGGTTAAATTTCACTAGTGTGATACATGTACAACATCTGGAAGTGTGCAGAGCCGGTCACCGGATGAATCACATTGATGAGACTGTCCTAGCTTCAAGCAACCTAGTAAAATGTGTTACCATGCATAATCAATTTGATATAATTCTTTCAAAAAACCAAGGATAAATTTGATGTCCAAAAAAAAGAAGAGAAAAACAGTTATTGCGATGTAAATATTTGGATCAAGATTCAGAACTGCTACTAAAGCTTATGTTTTTTCTTTTAAATATTATATGTATATCCAGCAGCTCTTATTTATTGCAGCTATTTTTTTGGATATGAGAAGTTAAAAAGTTGAGTGTAGAATCATTATGTTTGTTGAGTGTAGGCATGATCTGTAGCTACCTCGCTAGATAAATGAGAGAATACATCGATCCATAGCTCTTTTTAAATGTTTTATTTTTCTTATGCACAATAATTTTGTATTTATTAATTGATGCATTGTATAGTTGTTAGGGTTTATATGTATATATATTCATAATAGACGAAAAATGTTACTTTTATTATTATTTTTTTTATTTTACACAATGGTGATATGGTGCGAAAGAAAAAAATTGTGTACGTAAAGTTTTAAAATAAACGATGTATTAATTAATACATATAATTTATGATGCTTTGGATGCTGTGGACGTAAAGTTTTAAAATAAACAATGCATCAATTAATACATATAATTTATGATGCTTTAGATGCTCTGAATAGCATACATGTTTAGATTTTTTAGTGTTATTGTCACACCTCTACTTTTTAACCAAGCATCTCTTGGCTCAAAAAAAGACCGATACTCTCTCTATTAAAACTTACCCTTCTAAAAAAACAAGTGTGACGGAAGTTTAATATTAAAATTAATTTTATAAGTGTTTTTCAAAAAAAATTTGGAGTCATTACCTAACATAATTAAAGATATGTTAGGTCACCTAAAACTAAGCGTAATCTGAGGACTAAATATGTGACAACACCTAAATCGTATTGGTTGTTTACGTATTTCATTTGGTGAGAATTAGATAAGTCGTAATTCGTGCAAGTGCACAATTGAAAATTAAACTCAGTCTTGAAAGGTTTTGGAATTTTAATTCAATAGAGTGTTTGGAATGCTTTTGAAATCAACTCGAGAGAGTTTTGAATGTTTTGAAGATAACTCAAGCGAGTTTTGAATATTTTGAAAGAACTCAAGAAAATTTTAGAATGTTTTTTAAATCAATTCAAGAGAGTTTAAAATGTTTTGAAATCTTGATAGAACTTGGAGTAGATTAGGGTAAAATTTCTAATGGACTTGTCTTAAAAAGTTTTGAAAATCAATTTTTATGTACCTTGTGAAAGGTATGTTAAATGTGTTATCATCCTTAAAACATTAGTCATTGAACAAACTAAACTCTCTTAGAGTTATGACCTTTGGAAAGTACTTTTGGAAAAAAAAAACTAGAAACTTCCTTTATGTTTTTTAAAGCAGTGGGGTTAAGAAACCCTAGCTTGGACCATGGAGGTGATTATACCTTAAAAGTGTAATCATAGACTCTTAATTCGCACCTTGTTAGATTTATATTAATGTTAATTTTCTTATTTTAGTTAGATATTTGTTTGATTATATTTTTTGTATGCTTTGTAGGTTATATAAGCTAATAAAGGCAAAAAGAAAATAAGAATAATCAAAGCGGGTTCATGGCGAATAATTTGGTAATGAAAATTCAGACCCATCTCGGTATTCTGGTCATATCTTTTTACTTCGTTATCCGATTAAGCTGATTTTTGCGCCATTAAAAAGAAAACTTTAAGAGCTATAATTTGTCCTCTAATGTGCATTGGCTGAATCAGCCTCTAATGTAGTCAAAATCAAGCTTTAAGGTGGATGGGTGAATAGTAACCGATCGATTAGTTTGGCAAACTTCAGAGGGGTGTTTTACATTTCAATCGGTTGTTCGATCGGTGAACAGTGAACGTTTGATTGGTGAACAGTGCCCGATCGATCGTGAACAGTGTCCGATTGATCAATGAATAGTGATCGACCTGATCGATCAGTGAACAGTGCCCATGAATAGTAAAAATAGTGAGTAATGATTGATCGAACGCTAAATTACCGTTCGATCGGTGAATAGTACCGATCGATCGGTCGATACAGATCTTGAGCATAAAAGCTGTATTGTTCGAAAAAAATGGGGAGAAGTGTCGCGTCCAGATTTTTCGCACTCGAGGAATACTCACACAAGCGGGAAAAACACTATACTCTCTCGTTAGAACTCACCCTCCTAGAAGAATGAATGCGACTAGGTTTGAATTGAAAATTGATTTGAATAAAGGATTTTTGAAAAAGATTTGGAGTCACCACCTAATTTGATTAAGGTGAGTTAGGCCACCTAAAAACTAAGCATAATCCGAAGACTACACTTAGGGTTTTTGGAAAACGATTTTGAAAAATACCACCTCAAGAGAGGGTTTTTAAGAAAAACAAGTTGTTTGGCAACCTTTAGAAAACATTTAGCCCTTTTTAGAAAAATAACTCTTTTTGGTCTTTGAAAACAGTGATTCTAGGTTCGGAAGTTGGTTACGTGTAGGGAAGACGCACTAAGCCATCACCCTACCCCACCCTTTTGGTACCTACATGTCAATCTACCCCAGATTCACCTATGAGAGTCTTTGACTAACTATAGTTCAATTCTACCCACTTCGAAAAACAATGTTTGAATAGAAACTAACATGATGCATGATATGCAAGTGTAAGTTAAGAGAATTGAAAAGAGATTTGAAAAGAGATTTGAAAAGAGATTGATTTGAAATTGATTTGATTTGAAAATAGATTTGAAGAGATGAAATTGAAATTGGAAAGTTTGAAAATTGAAAGTAGAAATTTGAAAATAGAAATTTTGAAATTGGAATTTCGAAAATAGATTGGAATTTAGAATTTGAAAAATGTGGAGACCGCACCCATGAGGGTGGAATTGAAAGTTTGAAAAGTGTTGTGACCGCACCCATGAAGGTTGCCTATGTATCCCTTTGGGGGAATCAGATCAGTCGTAGTTCGGACCGACGTCCGATTGAAAAGAGATTGATTTGAAAATTGGATTTGATTTAAGATTAGTAATGGAGATTGAAAATTGAAATTTTGAAAAAGATTAGACTTTGATTTGAAAAGATAGATTTGGACTTGTTTTGGAAAAGAGAAGGTTTAAGAAAACCTAGACTTAGGAAAGAGAATAGACTTGGGAAATATTTGACTTGGCTTGGAAGATTTGGAAAGATTAGATTTTAGGAGATGTTCGAATTAGGAAAGGTCCGATTTAGGAAAGTTTTGAATTAGGAAAATTTTATTTTTGGAAAGTTTCAAATTAGGAAAGTTTTGAATTAGAAAAGTTCGGAACTTAAGAAAGTTTCAACTTAGGAAAGTTTTGAAATAGGAAAGTATTGAATTTAGAAATGTTTTGAATTAGGAAAAGTTTAGTTTAAGAAAGGATTAGAATTTAGAAAGTTTCAAGTTAAGAATGTTTTGAATTTGGAAAGCTTAGAATTTGGAAAGATTTGAAATTGGGAAAGTTTAAGATTTGGAGAGTTCTAGAGTTTGAGTTTTAGAAAATCTTGAAATTAGGAAAGGTTTGAATTTAAGAAAGGTTTGAAAAATTAGATTTGGAAAGTTGAGATTTGGAAAGAGGTAGAATTAGGAAAGGGTTGAATTTTAGAATTTTAGGAAAGATTTTTATGTTCAAGTTTTGGAAACTTAAGGTTTAGGAAATGAGAAGATTAAGAAGGATGTGAATTAGGAAAGATTTGGATTAGGAAGGGATTGGATTTTGTTTCTAAAAGGGAAGGTTTGATTTTGTTTCCAAAAACGGATGATAGGATCTAGTTTCCTAAACGGGTAAATTAGATTTAGTTTCCTAAAAGGAAGATAGGACTTGGCAAGGATTTGGAAAGGGAGATTCTAGAAACCCTAGTTTTGAAAAATTATAGCTTTGACGTAGAAAATAGGTTTTGGAAACATGTATAGTTTGGATGTAAAAACAAGAGGTTTTGGAAACCTAGGTTTGGGGCAAAGTTTGAAAATCATGTTTTTGGAAAGAAAATTAGGGTTTCCTAATCGTGGGTTCTAGGGCTTGACTTGGGCTCCAAGGAAAGAGTTTTTGGAAGGTACATTTTGGAAACGAAGATTTTCTAGAAGGGAATCCTAGGGAGGAATTTTTGGAAAGTGAATTTGAAGAGGGAGTTTTTGGAAAAATATTTTAAAGAGAAGGAGTTTTGGAAAGTGTGTTTTTAGAAACGTAGATTTTGGAAGAAAAATCCTAGAGGGGAATTTCTAAAAGGAAGATTTTGGAAAGAGAGTTTTTGGAAGGATTTTTGGAGAAAGTTCTTCTAGGAAGGTTTTTGGTTGAAGATTGTTGAAGAGAGTTTTTGAAAAGATTTTTGGGGAACGTTTTTAGAAAGTGGATTTTGGGGAGAGGATTTTGGAAAGGAGTTGAAAAATGGAGTTTTGAAAAATAGATTTTGGAAAGAGTTTTTAGAAAACACTTTTAGAGAGGAGAGCTTTAGGAAAGCATGTTGGAAAAAAGATTTTTAGGAGGAGGGATTTTTTGAAAAGAGCGTTTTTAGAAGGTGTAAAAACATCTCACTTTCCAAAGCAATTCTAACCATAAGAAGGCTAGAACCACTTTAGGAAAACGGTTTTGAAAACAACAAGATTTGAAAATATAGACCGTATTGGTCACTTTAAATGTAACACTTTCCTAAAGCAATCCTAGCTATGGAAAAGCTAGGATTGTGATTTTGAAAACATGTTTTGAAAAAGAAATTTTGATGCAATTTTGAAAACAAGTTTGAAAATGGTTTTTGAAAACGAGTTTGAAAATGAATTTTGGAAGATGCAAGATCATGATATGCACAATGCAATCTGGGGTCGTGAACATACAAGGTTAAGGCTTCACCACATAATCAAGGGGGGCCGGACCCACGTGGTCTCTGTTTAGACTAGAAGAAAGCCCCCGACACGGTGACTCTCCAATAGCCCAATCCTACACATGGACCAGGAATTCCCTTGTTTCAAGCATGCAAAGAAAGGGGGGGAAAGAGATAGGGGATTAAAATAGAGAAAACCCAAGTGGGTTAAGAGAGAGAAGAGAGAGGGGGAAGTGCAGAAATTTAAATGGAGAACCTACCTTATATCTTGTTTATTTTGCACGCCTTGCTTGTCTTCAGTCTTCGGTCTTTGTCTTAATCTTCGTCTTCAATCCTCAAGAGTTATCTTCAAGCTTTGGATTGCAGCTTTTCAAATCTTCAAAGGATGGTTGAAGGCTAGTGTATGAGTGTATGGGGATGTATAGGAGTGTATATAAGGCTAGGGTTTGTGTATGGTGGCTAGGGTTTGGAGAACCTAAGGAGGCTAGGGTTTAGGGAGTGCTCGAGCTCTGTATATCGAATTATATGATTTTTAGGTTGAATTTGCGGAACTTTTTCATGTTGGAGGAAGCTCTGTATTTATAGAGGTTGGACAACACTGGCGCCTGTTGCAGTGGCGCTAGGCCAAATTTTACACTAGTGCCACTAGGAGTGGCGCCAGGCCATATTTTGACTTGGCGCCACTACTAGTGGCGCCAGCCATTTAGGAAATGTTTGAAGTCGGCAAGCAACGTATCTTTGACTAGATTTGGGCGCCTCTACATGTGACTACCATGCAATTTTTAGCCTGGCTTCACTAAGAGTGACTCCGGAAAGTCCAAGAATGATTCGAAGGAGCCGAAAATGACCCGGAAGGCTAGAAAAGAGCAGGAACACTTAAAATAGTGTCCTGGAGGTATTTGACTTAAGAAATGAGGATAAGATGGGTCAGAAAGGTTGACCGGGCCTTTAGGGGCAAAACGGTCAATCGGACCGAAAAACTGCCGGGACAGACTCAGACTGTCCCGGAAGAAGACTTGGGATCTAGAAACATTATTTAGAATTTTTCCAGAGGTTGCCGGTTTGATTCCCAGAGCCAGCGTGTTCGGAAAAGGAGACCGGCCCACTAGGGGCAAAACGGTCATTTTGTATCGGGTTAGCCTGAACTGAATCGGAATGAATCGGAAAGGTAAAGGGAGGTTGAGAACACTATAAAAAGTAGTCTTAGGAGGTTACCGGTTTGACACCCAGAGCCGGTATGGTCGAAAAAGAAAACTGGCCCACCAGGGGCAAAACGGTCGTTTTGTACCAGGTTTGCCGGAGCTGACTCGAAATGATCTAGAAAGGTAAAGGGAGGTTGAGAACACTATAAAAAGTAGTCTAAGGAGGTTACCGGTTTGATACCCAGAGTCGGTATGGTCGAAAAAGAAAACCGGCCCACCAGGGGCAAAACGGTCGTTTTGTACCGGGTTTGCCGGAGCTAACTCGGAATGATCCGGAAAGGTAAAGGAAGGTTGAGAATACTATAAGAAGTAATCTCAAAGGGTTACCGATTTGATACCCAGAGCCAGTGTGGTTCTCGGGGCATTCGGATGCCTAGGGGTAAAATGGTCATCTTGACCAGAAAGTCTCGGAAAAGGTCCACAGGGCAGTTTGGTCATTTTTCACCGAAGTGGGCTAACAGACACTGGTGTTGACCTGGGTTTTGAGTGTTTTCGCCACTCTAACAGCGGTCGTCGTGACACAGGGGTTTGTTGGCAATTCCCTATATCAACCTATTTATGAGTATTTCCGCTACTCTAACGGTTTTGTGAGTAGTTTCGCTACTCGGACCGTCTCGAGGAATAAACTGTCTCGAGAGAGGGATTGGAAAGGGGACTTATCGTCTCCGAAGAGACTTGCCTGAGTTGGAACCTTCTCGAGGAATAAACTGTCTCGAGAGTGGGGTTGGAAAGGGGACTTATCGTCTCCAAAGAGACGTGCCTGAGTTGGAACCGTCTCGAGGAATAAACTGTCTCGAGAGAGGGATTGGAAAGGGGTCTTACCGTCTTCGAAAAGACGTGCCTGGATTAGAACCGTCTCGAGGAATAAACTGTCTCGAGAGTGGGATTGGAAAGGGGACTTATCGCCTCCGAGGAGACGCGCCTAGATTGGAATTGTCTCGAGGAATAAATAGTCTCGAGAGTGGGACTGGAAAGGGGTCTTACCGTCTCTGAAGAGACGTGCCTGAGTTGAAACCGTCTCGAGGAATAAACTGTCTCGAGAGAGGGATTGGAAAGGGGTCTTACCGTCTTTGAAAAGACGTGCCTGAATTGGAACCGTCTCGAGGAATAAACTGTCTCGAGAGAGGGATTGGAAAGGGGTCTTACCGTCTTCGAAAAGACGTGCCTGAATTGGAGCCGTCTCGAGGAATAAACTGTCTCGAGAGAGGGATTGGAAAGGGGTTTTACCGTCTCCGAGGAGATGCGCCTGGATTAGAACCGTCTCAAGGAATAAACTGTCTCGAGAGTGGGATTGGAAAGGGGTCTTACCGTCTTCGAAAAAACACGCCTGGAGTGGAACCGTCTCGAGGAATAAATTGTCTCGAGAGTGGGATTGAAAAGGAAAGGAAAGGACAATGCCCCTAATGGCATTTTGGTCATTTTGCCTCTATTTGGGCCTGAAAGGCCCGCGAAGCAATGGATAGATAGGATTTGGACCTAGTGATTACTCTTAGAAATAGTAATTTTTAGGCTTAAATTGTTAGTTGATTAGTTGAATTCCAGTGTTAATTTAGTATTCTAACTCCCAAAATGCATTGAAACTCCTTTTGTGCACTTTTTATAGGAATTGGAGCTTAAACTAAGGCAAATGGGCAATCTTGAGAATAACCGATCGATCGCCCGATCGAACGGTCCACGGAACGTTCGATCGGCCGATCGATCGGTGATCCTGCGATCGATCGGTGATGCTCTGTTCGACCTTCTGCAGCAAACTTCAGAGAGGGCGTTTTTCCGATCGATCGGGCGTTCGATCGGTGACGTCGGAATTCCCTCAATAGATTACACAGAAGCAAACTTCAGAGGGGTCGGTTTTGCGATCGATCGGCCGTTCGATCGCCTGGACCGTTCGATTGGGCGATCGATCGACCGATCGATCGGTCGTACACCGATCGATCGGTGTGTACAGACTCTGTTTTGTGCATAATATAAAAGCTTTTGTTCAAGACAAAAAGAGATATAGGTCATTTTCTGCAGAATCTGGATGGGAAGGAGGCTCCAAAAAGTGGATTTTTGTTATCTTGTAAGGTTTTTAGTTAAATCTACTCTTAATGCTTTGTATTTAATGTCATTTATTGCTTTTAGATCATTGTAAGTGAATGCTTGATATATATATGAAGTGAATATTTTTTATCTTTTCCAACAACTTTCCATCATTTTCTTGGCACTTTTCCTCATTTTCTTAGCAACCAAACACTAGTTCTTTATAGTTTAATGGTAGATTTGGCTTATTTTATACTCTTTGACATGGATTCTAGTAGGTAAATACCTCTTGGATATGGTTGTGAAGATCCATCAAGGATCTTCAAAGGGTTGAAAATGGGTTGTATGAACTTTAAAGTCATATCGTCAAAATTATATGGTTGTATTTGATTTAGCATGAGATTCATTAGAAAAACTTAGATTCATAACCCTTTGGCAATATTTATGCACAAATCAATATTTAGTATAGGTATTGCACATGTTTAAGGTTTGATTCTAGGGTACCAATTATAGATTCCTTCTTTATGCTCAATCAAACAAAACCCACATTTTTATAGTCGACATTTTCCAAATCAAGAATCCAAGGTGTGATTCTTGATTTGAGTTATAAACCTCTCATTGGAAACCCTTGTTGTGAATTGGTGGATCAAAGCAACCATGTCCAAGCTTTTCTCCTTAATTACATAAAACTAGCTTTTGTTATCTTTATTAGTCACTAAATTATTGCATGAAGCATAGAACCACCATCATCTCAAAACCAACATATTTTCGGTCTCTTTTATGTTAAGAAAAGATAAGAATTTTCATTTGCAATCCATTAAGATAAGTATCCGTGCTAGTTGAGCTTTGTTGTTATATTTGCAGAATTTCCTTGGGAGAGAACGACACCGGATCCTCCGGTTTTACTACAAGCGCGACCTCCGTACCCTTGCGGAGTGACTCCAGTTGAAGCACATCTAGAGGCGTGTCACCTAGAGAATTGGTTTCGATAGGAATATGCCCACAATGACTTGAAAATAAGTCTAGACGGAGTGTAGACTGCCGAGCGGTCAAAAATGGGGTGCTTATAAGAAGATAGTTAGGATTTGTAGCAGCCAATTGGGGGGGGGGGGAGAGCTCCTCCAAGGTTGGCTTTTTATGTTTTTGTTCATTTTTAGTTTAGATTTATGTTTGTAATGTTAATATAAGAGTAGAAATTGTAACTTTCTTTCCTTGTAATGTATTTTCTTTCACTTTCTTGCACTTTCCTTCACTTTCCTTGTAACCAAACAATTTTAATATTCAAGAAAATTGTAGATTTAATTATCTTTGTGCTTTTTTTTTATATTTTTACATGCTTTAATGATGAACTCAAGTAGTTAGATTTATCTTGGGCGTGATTGTGAAAATCTACCAAGGATCTTCAAGTATTTCAATGGGGATTCATGAACCTCAAAATTTTATTTCTAGATTTCAATTGTTCTATTCGGTTGTGTTGGATTTATTTGAAAACTTAGATTCATAACTCATTTGGTAATATTTATGTACAATTCAACAATTGGTATAAATCTTGCACATTTCTAGGTTTGTTTCTATGGTTATATTAATTGTTGCAATTTATACACTCAACTAAATAAGAATCTAAGGTTTTATGGTCAAAATATTCCAAATCAAGAATTCACAGTGTGATTCTTGATTTGAGTTATAAAAATCCTCTATTGAAATTCTTGTTGTGAATTGGTGGATTGAATCAATCATATCCAAGCTTTCCTTTTAATTGCTTTACATTTAAATCAATTGCCTAGTTAATTGCTTTAATTTCTATTGCACTAGTTTAGTAATCCAAAACCCCCATCAAAAACCAAAAGATTTTCGGTCCTTTTATTTTAAATCCAATTCCCCACATAATTGCAATTCAATCCTAGGTAAGGTTAGTGTGAGTTAAGTGCTAGAGTCTATATTTGGCTAGGTCCCTTGGAATAGAACGATACCGGATTACCGGTTTATACTTCATCGCGACCCCCATACTCTTGCGGGATACTAACTCCATTTTGTAGTTTTTGGAGCAAATCAAGTTTTGGCACCGTTGCCGGGGACTAGAGGCACGAAGCAAGCACTATCGAGCTTTAGATTGGAAAGCAATTGGTGGATTGGATCTCCATCAATCTACCACAATGGAGGAATCTTCGGCTTAGACCATTGGTAACTTCGTTCTATTTTTATGTGTAATACCATGTTAGATTTTGTTTCTTTCTTTTTCTCTTTATTTTAGGTTTAATTTGTATATATTTTGTTTTGTTTTAATAATTGATTGGAGGAATGCTAGTGGAGAATTAAGAATTGTGTATACTGCAAATTGGTGGTATATAACTTGTGAAGATTGGAGGTTTGGTTGGATTGAACTTGCCTAAATTGGTAAAAATTTTATGTGGAGATTGGAGGTTTGGATGGATACTTATTGAGCATTGTTATGTATGATGTGTTGAAGCGCAGTACGCCACATTTATTTGTGTATTGCATCCATATTCCATTGTGCACTTCATCATGTTTGGTGACATATTTTCACACCATCCAACATCCAACATATCCATGAGGGAGTATTCTAGAGCTAATAGCCTAAGGGAGCCTCCTCGACCACCTTCAAATTATGGTGGTAATGAGAGCATTCATGAGAATGGTGGTGTGGAAACACCTCCCCATGTAAATCTCTTAGAAACCACATTCGGGCTAATAGGCTTAAAGCACAAGAACCATCCAGCATGTCTCTTAGAGAATGCCTTAAAGCTAATGGTCAAAGGGAGCCTCCTCGACCACCTCCTAATCTTAGGGGGTGTAATAAATTTAACATTGGTAGAGCACATAAAGGAGCTTTTCAAAGCATCATCAAGAATTCCTTAACATTTGACTATTCTCATGAAGTTTCGCGAATTTATTACCACCATGAGCATGTAGAATATCCATTTCCACCACAAGAAAGCTTTAATGAAAATCACCTTGATTTTTACCCTAACCAAGAGCAAGTCCATCCAAATGAACGAGTCTATCCCGTCACTAACCTTAGGATTGAGGACACCATTGATCAAACCACCCTTCCTCAAGACTTGGAGTCTAAGGAGGATATTCCTAAGGTAAGTGAGGAAATTGTTGAAAATATCTCTAGGGATGAAAATTTTAAGGGAGAGGAGTCCGAAATTGGAGACTCCAAACATGAAGAAGAGGGTAGTGATGAGATTACCCTTAATGATGATATTGCTTTATTAGATGTTAAGAGTGTGCATCTCAATGAGGATGTTACCGGTCTAGAGGTTATTCCTGCTATGTCTAGGGACCATGAGATCCCTACTTTTGAGCCTCTAGCACCTAGTCCTATTCTACCGGAACCTTTGGAGCTCTATGTCTTAACATTGAAACCAAGCATCATTTCCATGGCCGACCAATTAAAAGAAAGGGAGGGTCAAGCACTTTATGTTATGGGCATCATTGGCACATTTGTGCATGATCATTTTGCATTCTCTATATTCCATGACCCTTTTTACCTTTTTGTGCTTCAAAGTTATATCATTGAGTTCATCAAACAAGTGGCCATTGTATACTCCTATATTTGCATAAACTCTTTAAAAACCTCTAAGTTGGGGTTGTGAGATGATGGCAAATTCTCACTTTGTGGTATTGGGTGATTCTCTCTCAAAATTGTGTAGGAATAGGAGTAGTTTTGTTTCTTTATTTTCTTAGTTTATTTGGTATTATAAGTTGGGGGTGCCTTTTGGACCCTATTTTTATCTTTTTCCACCATTGAATTACATTCAATGCTTTGTTCTCTTGCATTAAGGACAATGCATCATTTTAGTTGGGGATGGGTAGAGGCTTTGCCTCTATTATTTTGTTTCTGTTTCTTTGTTTTGCACCCTATAAAAAAAATAAAAAAATCTTTTTACTTGTGAAACTGCCTTTTAAGATTAGAAGATAGGAATTTTTACATGCTTCTTTACTCAAGATGATGTTGATTCACTCCTTATACCCAACATGTTGTGAGGTTTGCTTAATTCATGCATTTGTAGAGGGGAATACATCATTGTGCACAATCACAATTTACAACATAGTTGTTACTAGTTTTTGCTTTTCCATCCGTACATTAGTAGAGATTATTACCTTGTAAGCTTTAGAGCATTTATCGTCTTTTGGAGCGCTTACATTTATTCAAAGATAGTTCTTCACCCTCATTTCATTCATTAACTTCATTATGCTTATATTTGGTTCATGAGTTGAGTTTTGATCTTGTTATTAACATTTTTACTCTATGAAACGCTTCAGCTATACAACTTTGGATAGAATTCTCGACCATTTTCCTCTTGATAGCCATGATAAATTTCCCATGCCAAACCATACATTTCTTTTGACCCTTGTTCATCTTTTATTTTTAGAAAGTGCATACTGATTTCATCTCTTGTATTACAAAGGGACTCCTATGTGAGAAAAGAGTATTTTTGCATTGCTAAAAAGAAAAAAAAGGGGAGAGAGAGAGAAAAAATATTGATTTGGGGAGTTCAATGCATATGAGTATATTAAAATATAAAAAGTAGTTATTGAATCTAAAAAAGGATGAAAACAAAAGGAGAAGTAAGAAAAGAAAAAAAAAAAAAAAAAAAAAAAAAAAAGAAGAAATAAGAAAAAAAAAAAAAAAAAAAGAAAAAAAAAGAAGAAGAAGAAGAAGAAAAGAATGGAAGAGGAGTTCAAAAGTCGAAAATATGTTAAGAGAAGAGTGCAATTTGAAATGTTGATAAGGGAAAGTTGTACTTGTGTTTCATTCATCATTTCATGCCTTGATCACACATAATATGACCATTTGCTTCAATCTCTTTACCCTTACCTTTCACCTCTTCTACATTACTCTCTTCACCTTTACATAGCTTAATTGATCCAAGTTGTGCTTGATTGAAGTTTTCAATAGAGTGTAAGCTATATTTTGTCAATTTCTTTAAATCAATGCTTAACTTTGAACATTCTTCCATGGAGCTATGCTAATGTTGATACACTTTTATCTTTTCGGTTTTTGTAATTGTTATGCTCACTTGATTTGTCTTTTTACATTTACTCCATTGTTGAGCATACCATTGTAAGAACCATATTGAACTTTAATTGTGAGTATATGTCCGATAAGGTTTGAATCAAAGCTTTAAAGGGTGGATTTGCATAAGTGAGTTCATTTGTGTTGTTTAGCATGATTCATCACCCACACACATGAACCTCTCTTTTGCATGACTTGTTGCATATTCTTACAAGTGGTAGGAGTTTGGAGTGGCATCTAATGTTGATTTGAGTAGGATTATACACTCATTCCTTATTCTTATCTTGATTGACAATTCACAAAAGAATGTTTGTGGGTATCATCACTGTAAACCTTCACAAAACACCACTCGTCCACTAGGGGTAAACTGAGGGGTTTAAAAGCTTGGTGCATGAGCTAAATACATCCCTGACCCCTACGAAAGTGGAGATTATCCTTTATGTTTTTGATAGTTTTTGCTAGAGACTAGAAAAATGTAAGTTAGGGGTTGTGATTACACCCTAAAAGTGTAATTATAGGCTCTTAATTCGCACCTTGTTAGATTTATATTAGTGTTAATTTCCTTATTTTAGTTAGATATTTGTTTGATTATATTTTGTGTGTGCTTTGTAAGTTATATAAGCTAATAAAGGCAAAAAGAAATAAAGAATAATCAAAGCAGGTTCAAGGCGAATAATTTGGTGATGAAAATTCAGACCCGTCTCGGTATTCTAGCCATATCTTTTTACTCCAATATCCGTTTAAGCTGATTTTTTTTTCCATTGGAAAGAAGACTTCAAGAGCTACAATTTGTCCTCTAATGTGCATTGGCTTAATCGGCCTCTAAAGTGGTCAAAATCAAGTTTTGAGGTGGATGAGTGAATAATAACCGATCGATTGGTTTGGCAAACTTCAGAGAGGGTGTTTTACCGTTCGATCTGTGAACAGTGCCCAATTGATCAATGAACAGTGGCTGATCGATTTTGAACAGTGGCCAATCGATCGATTAGATTTATGTTTGTAATGTTAATATAAGAATAGAAATTGTAATTTTCTTTCCTTGTAATGTATTTTCTTGCACTTTCCTTCACTTTCCTTGTAACCAAACAATTTTAATATTCAAGTAAATTGTAGATTTAATTCTCTTTATGCTTTCTTTGTATTTTTACATGCTTTAATGATGAACTCAAGTAGTTAGATTTATCTTGGGTGTGATTGTGAAAATCCATCAAGAATCTTCAAGTATTTCAATGGGGATTCATGAACTTCAAAATTTTATTCCTAGATTTCAATTATTCTATTCGGTTCAGTGTTGGATTTTTTTGAAAATTTAGATTCATAACTCATTTGGTAATATTTATGCACAATTCAACAATTGGTATAAATCTTGCACATTTCTAGGTTTGTTTCTATGGTTATATTAATTGTTGCAATTTATACACTCAACTAAATATGAACTCAAGGTTTTATGGTCAAAATATTCCGAATCAAGAATCCACGGTGTGATTCTTGATTTGAGTTATAAAAATCCTCTTTTGAAATTCTTGTTGTGAATTGGTGGATTGAATCAATCATATCCAAGTTTTCCATTTTAATTGTTTTATATTTAAATCAATTGCTTACTTAATTACTTTAATTTTCATTGCACTAGTTTAGTAAATCAAAACCTCATAAAAAACGTAAAGATTTTCGGTCATTTTCTTTTTCCTTTTATTTTAGATCCAATTCCCCACATAATTGCAATTTAATCCTGAGTTAGGTTAGTGTGAGTTGAGTGCTAGAGCCTATATTTGGCTAGGTTCCTTTGGAGAGAATGATACCGGATTACTGGTTTATACTTCATCGCGACCTCTGTACTTTTGCGGGATACTAACTCCATTTTATAGTTTTTGGAGAGAACCAGGAGGTCACAATCACTATCTCACTTTCTTTGAAAACCCTAAGCATGGAAAGATTAGGATTATACTAAAAATGTGAACTTTGAAAATTATTTTTCAAAAATCGTTTTGAATATAATTTAGGACATGGAACTTTAATATGAACTATGGAGGTTTCATTGCTATTTTACTTTTTCATGGTAACCCTAATCATAAGAAGACTAGGATCCTCTTTGGAATGTGGCTTTTGAGAATATTTTGAAAATAATGTTTTGAAAAGCAATGAGCATCTAGCTATTTTATTAAGACAAGTTCAAGAGAACCTTTTGAAAATAGTTTTGAGCCACATACAAGGGGATGTTTGAAAGAGGGAAAGTAACATTGAGAATTTTATCAACATGATCATGGAATATTCAAAAGAGTAAGAATTTTAGAATTTTAAAAACAAGTTTTAAAAGGAGTTTGAATTGGAATTGAGTTTTAAGGAACTGGGGTTTACCTATGATTGGTTAACTAGAGTTTGGTTGACCTAGGATTAACTAATCAAGGTCAGGTTGACCTAGGGTTTGGTTTGACCTAGGGCTAGGTAAACCTAGTATTGGCTAACTAGGATTGGGTTAACTTAAGGTTTACTAACTAAGGTTAGGTTAATCTAAAATTTACTAACAAAGGTTAGGTTGATCTAAGGTTTACTAACTAGGGTTAGGTCAATCTAGGTGGCTAACTAGCATTAGGTTGACCCAAGGACCACTAACTAGGGTTCACCAACTAGTGTTGAACTAAGGTTGGCTAACTGGGATGAGACAAATCTAAGGTTTTGGAATCGAGAGGGAAAAGTAAGGTTTTAAAAACCTAGAGAGAGAAACTAGGGTTTTGAAACCTAGAGAGATAAACTAGGATATTGGAAACCTAGAGAGAGAAACTAGAATTTTTGAAAATCTAAAGGGAGGAACTAGGGTTTTGAAACCTAGAGAGAGAGACTAGAGTTTTAGAATTTTAAACCTAATGGTTTTCAAGAGTGGTAGGGTTTTCGGATTCGACTTCCCCTGGGGGTAGGGTACTACGAAAGGAAGTTGATCATGTATTACCAATAAGCTAAGCCTAAAAATGGATTCTTCCTGGGTCGATGCCTCAGCGGTTGAACATAGTTGTTTTCAAAGCAGGTTTTTAACTAGGATTTTGAACTTAGTGGTTTTTGAAAATGGTTTTCAACAAGGGTTTTAAACTTAGTGATTTTCAACTAGGGTTTTGAACCTAATGATTTTGGAAATTTTAGAAAGTGTCATTTTATGCACCAAACTTGAAATTTGTTTTGAAAACTATGATTTTATGTAAAAACCTTATGATTTTATGTAGAAAATTCATGATTTCATGTGAAGAACATTTAGAAAACACTTTGAAAAGTATCATTTCATATGAGAAACTTATGATTTTATGTGAAATCCTTTTGGAAAACCAACTCAAGAGAGTTGTAGGTTTCGTAAAACAAGCTTCAAAGCCAACTCAAGAGAGTTGTGATTTTGGTAAAACGATCTTGAAAATCAACTCAAGAGAGCTATTATTTTGGTAAAATAACCTTGAAAACTAACTCAAGAGAGTTATTATTTTGGTAAAAGAACCTTGAAAACCAACTCAAGAGAGTTGTGATTTTTGTAAAATGCAGCTTAGTAACTAGTATGGTTTGGATATACTCTGACTTGCACCAAATAGTGTTGAAGAATAATATCAAGCATAGGATGGCAAAGCAGTATGACCGGTGAGTCCAGAGCCGAGTCCACGGGGAGCTTGAAAAGATGATGAAAAGTCTAACACTCACCTCTCAAAGATCATAAAACTATTGAATAACTTCTAAAAGAAAATCAAAAAGTATTTGTTTTGAAGAGTTTGATTTAACTAAACTAAATTATGGAAACCAATGTTAAATTGAATAAAAAGAAAATCTCAAAACCAATTGTTCCAATTAATTGCTTCACTCGGCATTCCAACGTAGGTATTTAATAACTTAAATCATTGACTACGTCACGAGTTTTTGACTCGGAAGATTTAGCAATAGAAACATGAATTTCTCAATAACCAACCCTAGATTTGTAATCTAATTAGAGTCATAGATTCATACCATCGATATATGCAATATCTATATCAAACTAGGGTTTGTACATAAATGTTACCAAACTTAATAAAAAATTTAAGTTTTCATAAATATATAGGATTTGATCACCAAGAATTAAGAAGAAGAAGATGAAAACATTGAAACCCTAATTACCTTAATTGTTTTTCTGATATCTTCAATTGATCTTCACAATTAATCCCAAAATAGGATTTAACTACTCAACGCCATTATGGATACTCAATTATATTTATTGAAATTGTATTAAAAACTATGGAATTCAATTACAAGGTATTGAAGAACTATGAAAAGCGTTGTAAAAACTACTCTATCACTTTCTAAAGCTGCTAAGAAAACTCTAAAAATCATCAAACTAACAACAATCCCAAAACAGGCTTCAATCTTGGGTTTTATAGAAGCGTTAACTGCAGATTCATGTATACTATTTGAACGGCTTGGCCACCATTCGAACACCCATCGAACAACCTTCTAACGCACTTCTGACGCTATGCTCAAGCCTCTAAATTTTCAAATGCTTTTATAACTTGATTCAAACGGGACATCACACTCTCTGAATTTTCTAACACCTGCAAATCCCGTTCGAACGCCTGTCGTACCATTCGAACGCCCTTCCGTCACATTCGAACGTGCGTTCAAATGCCATAAGTATCGTTTGAGCACCCTCTCCTCTTGGTCCAAATTTGTGCTCTTTGGCATGAGATTTCTGTTTACAGTGAAACAAACTAAGTTAGTACAAAATATGACTAAAACTACATAAATAATCCTACTCTAGGTCTAACAATAAACTACTTAAGGTATAATAATTACACTTTTAGAGTACAATTATACTCTTAGGCAAGAAAAACTAGGGTTTGACTTGAAATACTAAGGAAGACATTTTTAAAGAGGCTTGAAGAGACTTTTTGCAAAACTTTTGAAAGGGAACTTGAACAGCCTTTTGAAAACCAACTTCAAATGTTTTTGAAAAAAGGTCTTGACTATGAAACAAACTCTCAGAATGCATGAAGTGAGCATGACAATTAGTATAATGCAAAGGGTATGAAGATACAAGGCTTGACTTCATGGCATTGCAAAGACCTTCAAAGCTATACTATCTACACCTAGGCTTACAAGACATCCCCGAGTACGTGGGTCTTGTAAACTTTTGTCTAGGCATGACTATCAAGTTCTCTTGCTTCAAACATTTCAAATATGGAAGTACAGTTTGAAGAATTCATCCCATCATCTGAAACTGGAGAGGCAAACAAATCATCTTTCTTTACCATGGAAAATGTACTTGGAAGTGGTAAGGAACTCTTTTTTTTTTTGGTCTCTCACACTCTCCTCATATATGTGTCCGCATGTACAGTGTACGCACTAACCATTGACATGTAATCACATTAGAAGATAATCATATGTTGTTACTTAAGATGAGCATGTATAGTTAAATTTCATTGGAATGCATGAGCTTGCTAAAGTTGCTGGAGTCATTATAGTTTCAGGATTTCAACTGTTACAACTTTCAAAATTTTAGGGAAGTGTGGTTTCTTTTTTATGATAGATAGGGAAGTGTTGTTACCATTACAAAAGTACTTGACTTTGTATTGTGTTATGGTCCGCTTCTTCGCGCCTATAATCACTCAAAAGGGTGCCAAACTTGTGTCTAAGGATTGTCCAAACCAAGCTCACAAAATGTCGACCCGTGACATATTGGCACTTGAAAATTTCTTCAATGTTTAGCACTTAAAAAGCAAGGAAAATATATACCAGGTTCGACCAAGTTTTACCTTTTAGTATTATATATGATGATTTTTGGTGATTGCAAGTTTGGTAATGCTATACAATCAGAAAAATCATACAGAATTTATCACCAAAATGATGTGACTAAATTGTATGTCCTATCACTTTAAAATAAAAAGCTCACCTAGATGCCTATCACTTGCAAGTTTACATGGAGATACAGTATTTCTGCATTTCTATTCTGGTTCTCATTTGTGTCCACTCATAAGTAGGGAAATCAAGATTTTTTTTTCCATTTTTAGTGGTTGCAGTATGTTCAAATAATGTTGTTGCCTCACACCTCGTGCTTAACTGGGTTTAGGTTTGGTTATGGAAGCTGAAGCACTGATGAAGAGTATGAGGTAGTCGAATTCTTTGAAGGAAAGAAGTCACAGGTTCCCACAACCAGCAAAGTACAGCGAGAAGCCCTCAAAGTGTGTGAGCCCAAAATGCAGCCCCTTTCGCATCCAGCAGCCCCTTGAGCATTAGCTCATTGGAATTTCGCTGGCCGAGTACGTAGTTTAATTACCTGGCAAGCCCAACAAAGTAGTAGTTGTTGCTTGTAATGTCTGTATGGAGCAAAGTTTCAACTCTTTGTATCTAGCTGGCCTTTGTTCATTCCGACGTCTCTTGTTTCAGGTAATCCACACAGCTTTTGTAAGGAAATGTAATTTAATGAAATGTAGAATATTTGACAAAAAAGCATTAACGAAAAGCGTCAAATGACAAGGTCTGATAGACATTAATATCGAAAAACTTAGTACTTCTGAACCACGGGACCCTTTTTTCGACGTTGAGAGAATTTATGATTCAAGTATAAGATTGGAAATTACACTAGGATTCAGAGCAAATTTCTGAGGGACGGGTCCTAAAATGAAAGATTGAAGATCTTCTGCGTCAGGAAGATATGTGGCTTTATCTCATGTGAAGAGGAATGGAAACAAAATGGCTCATTTATTGGCAAAGCTGTTTTGAAGATGAAATGCACAATTGTTTTTTTAATAGCAATTCAAGAGTAACCTACAAATGATCCAACATTTTGACTCTGTTTTGTTTTGTTTTATTTTGTTTTGAACATTAAAAAACATAAATAAAAAATAAAATAAAATAGTCAGTGAGACTTCTATTACTATTAATTCGTATATAATATATAGGGATGCATGACCGTGACGGCAATTTTGTAAATTCGTGCATCTTAAAAAAGAGACTAGTTTCTTTCTCCTTCCCTCCCCCTCTTTCCTTTCCACCTCTCCCTCCAGCCAGCCAAACACAGCATTGGTGTGGATATAAACTAAGAAATCGGTGTGGATAGATGACTAACAAAGATTGAAAAAACTAATTAACATACTATTGTATGTTTTTCGATATTTCTGGATAATTAACTACAACAACAGAGTCGACCATGGGCTCTACTGGAGCCCAATTCAAACCTGTCAAAATTATTGTGCTTGCTTTCAATTGTGAATTGATGGCCTGTCCTTATTTCCTAAAGAATTAGTTAAAGATCGTATTGACATCATCTTGCATCCTTGAAATTGGGCGGAACATCTAAAATAGATAATAGCATAAATTACTAATATTGGATTAAAAGAGAAAGACTCATAAAATTTTAAATTTAAAAAAAGGGGAAAAAAACTCTAATAAACAAACAGACACCTATACACTAAACCACTACCTATGAACACTTCATAATCAATTTTAAAACAATTAGTGCATCAAGAAACAATATGCGATTAAATAATAAACTTGCATTCAGCATTCAGTTTTATTAAGAAATACAAAAATATTAAAAACTAATAACCATGTTCCCATATGACCAATTTTCAATGGCACGATAGTGCTAAACTTCTGTCACTTACATTTAAGCTTAATATAAAAAAAATAATAATAAAAATATTACCTAACAAAATAAGGGTGCCTTCTTTCTATTGAATTTTTTAGTGTGCACAAACATACTCGCGTGAAGAGAGAATGCTCACATCAATTACTGGCACTCAAACTTTAAAATTTGAAGTGTGGTATCCCCATTCAATACATTGAGAATAAAATTATTACAAAAGTAATATGATAAAAATATGAATAGTACTTATCTACTGAATTTTTAGAAAAAGATAAAAGAGGCAATTCAATTCCAAAGAAGTTTTAGTTGACCCGCAAAAGTACATTGGTCGCTTAGTTGGTCTCGAGTCCTCAAGTGAAACTCTAGAGTCTCTCTCAAACTTGGGAAGAAAAAAGAAAAAGAAACAAATTTGAGAGAAAATAAAGGGAAACTAATTTAAAAATTTTTATTAGAATTTTTTTTTTCTCAAGTCAAAAATCAAATAGAGGAATAATGAAATAATTATTTGCCTTTTTTTTCATTTTTTTTTTAAGTTTCAAACAGACCGTTGTTATTCAAGTCAGACCTTTTTTTAATGCTTCGTTAATCTCGAGTTAAACTTTAGCAGTTAAAAGTGAAACTTTTCTGTTGCTTCGCTAGTCTTCAGTGAAAAGTTATTTTTCAATTGAGTAGCTCTCTCTCTCTCTCTCTCTCTCTCTCTCCCTCTCTCTCTGTTTGTGTACGTGGGTGTACAGATTGAGAAGACTCTATTAAACACTTTGTTGCAGGAATTTAACAACTCCATAGAGCATGAGGGCATGCAATACCAACAGGGCAGTCATTCAGTCAGTCATTCTTTTCTTTTTTTTTTCTTTCTTGAAAGTAAGTTTTTATTACCCAAAAAAAAAAAATGTACAATTAATGTTTTAAAAATCAGATCACAACAGTCAGTTGAACCATCAACCGGTCCTAATAACACTTCTATCCAAGCTTTAAAACCAGACTAAAGTAAAAACCGGCGTAAATCGTGAAAGCGGCTAAATATAGCAGTTGAACCGGTTATATGTGAAAACCGTTAACGGTTCATTAGAATCGGCTGGTTCGTGGACAAGAAGAGAGAGACTGTTCAGGCACATCCTGTGGTTGAACCATGCGCAGCGCCACATACATCTTGGTGGGGTCACTTGACCCATCAACATTTAAAAAATGATTGGGAATTTGTTTTCTTTTCAATATTATATATTCATTAAAAATATAGGATTGACCCCAATCTGTAAATAATTGACTCCATCCTTTCTCTAATGACTCATTTAAAACCTCATTGTCCAATTTTTTATCTTGCTAGATCAAAAAATAAAAAATTAAAACTAAAAGTCTAAAAGAAGGGGAAAAAATTAAAAGAAATATTGTACTATCATATTGTATGTTGTACTACTTGGTGGTAGTTTTGTTTCTCTTGAATTGTGAGTATTTTTAAATTTTTTGTTACCATGTTAATTTAGTTGTTATTGCTAGCTTATACTATCTATTTTTGCCTTTTGTGTTATTTATTACGAATTCTACTTTTACAAAGAGTTGTGAAATTAAATGGTATTTCTTACAATTAAGTTGTCCTCAAAGATAATATATTCTTGAATCTTCATCCAACCAGTGAGGAATAAGTATATTAAGATGTCTTGCTTATTAAAAAAAGAATTAGGTTTTAAAATTTAATTATTGTTATTTTTTATTATTCTTGAATTAGTATAATAAATTTTTAAAATTTATTGAACTAGTGATACATTTGTTGAATCAATGAATAGATGAATGATTGTTTTGTGATATATATTAAAAAATATCAATGTTATAGTCTCAATAATGAGTTTCTTAAGCGACAATTTCAAAATATGAAACATCGCCGTAGATAAATGTAAATACATATAGTTGTATTTTTTTTGCTAGAATAATAGTATCAATGTATTAAGTTTTATTTTTATTTATATTAATATTAAAATTAGTTTTACGTGACTCCGTAAATAAAAAATTTTAAAACCACCACTGGTTGAGCCGTCCATACGGAGAGTGTACGGTCACCAAAATGCACTCTACCTACAAGGACTCCATAGTGGTGGAGTTGTTACTCTGTTGCAACTCATTTGACATCGTAGTCGGTTCGTTGGGTTGGGTGCTTCCAGTGCTTTAAAATCTATGAACAAAAAGCTAATGTAACATCTCTCAAGAAAGCTACATTAACAACGTCAATGGTTGAATGTTTCAATCCGGTGACGAGGTTATGGTTTTTCGATCTACCATTGTGGTGAGTTCATGAGTGGGATGATTTAGGAAAGTGGGGCTGGGCTGGGTGGGTGTTGAAAATGTATTACTTTTGGGATGTAATTTTTGGAGACTTGTCAAATCACATCAGATTGGTTGTCATTTGAATGAGTGCTTTTGCTATTATTATTATTGTTATATAATATTTTTAAAGCATTTGTTTATTATATTCGATTCTGGTCAAATCTCATCAAATTTTTATTTTCGTACAAATTAGTAAAAAAAATAAAAATAAAAATAAGCCCATATATAAAAACGTGTTATAAACTAAATGAATTTATAACAAGTAAAATATTAAAACATAGTATATAAGAAAACTAGTTCTTCTGGAACTGTTAAATAATAATGCAATAGTTTTTCTGAAATTATGGGGATATATCTTCTTGATCACCTAAGTATGTATTTCTTTTATAAGATAAAGATAACAGAAATTTAAATAGGTTACCTACACTCTTTGCTTTTTTCTTTCTTCTCTTTTCTTCTTCTTCTTTCTTTTCTCGCTCTCTTCTCTCTCTTTTCTCTCTCTTCTTTCTCTCTCTCTTTCTTTCAATCTCTCTCTCTTTCTCTTTCTGTTCTTTCTCTCTTTTTTCTTTCTTTCTTCTCCTTTTCTCTCTTTCTCTCTTCCGTTTATATAGACAAATATAGGGGTAGGTTATAAATCACGTGAAGGTCATCCACCAATCAACTATTCCATAACACTCCTCCTTGGATGACCGCCACAAGAAATCTCATGGATGTGCTAAAAACTGTCTCGTTAAAACCTTGTCAAGAAATATCCTATGGGAAAAAAAATTGTTGGCGAAGGAAAAAGAGTACAGTCTGCGACTCTCCCTCATTCATACATCTAGTATGAAGTTGAAGTTTGTAGCTTCAATTGTTCAGAACTTTAAGACGACACATGCCAATGTTGTGTATCAATTTCTCAAATGTTGCAGTTGGGAGTGCTTTAGTAAATAAGTTTGTCAGGTTGTCACTTAAACGTATCTGCTGGACATCAATATCACCATTTTTCTGGACTTCATGTGCATAAAAGAATTTTGGCGATATATGTTTGGTTCTGTCACCTTTGATGTTGCCTCCGTTAATTTGTGCAATATATGCTGCATTATCTTCATATAATATCATTGAGGTATCTTTGATCGAGGATAGTCCGCGACTATCTTAAATATGTTGGATCATAGATTTCAACCAAATGCATTCTCGACTTACTTCATGAATTGCGATGATCTCAGAATGATTTGAAGAAGTTGCTGTTAATGTTTGCTTCACTGATCACTAGGATATAGCAGTGTTACCATAGGTAAATACATACCTAATTTGTGATTGTGCTTTATGTGGATCAGAGAGATAACCAGCATCTGCATAACCAACTAACTCTGCTTTTGATCCTTTTCTAATGTTGTTGAGTTGGCACAAAACTATATCTTGCCAATACGTTAACAGAGAATGTGGTATCAAGTCTTGTACAATTTGCAAGAGATATAAAAGCACTGATTGCACTAAGATATGGTACTTCAGGACCAAAAATTCATTACCATATTCTCAAGAACAGAAATGAGCTATCTTGCTGTACATCAAGTGATCAGACATCCATTGGAGAATTTCATGGATGAGCTTGTTCAATATAACATTTTTCTGTATATGTCAACTAATGAATAAAATTCTTTCTAACAAATGCTTAATCTGCAAGACAAGACAATAATTTGTTCTTCCAAAGTATTTTAAGTTCAAGTTATTCTTTAAATAACTATTAGCTTTTGTAATCTCTTCCAGAGACCAATAATATTCAAAATTGCAATAATAAGAAATCTAAATTTCAAAAACAATGTATGGATAATTTTACTATTCACATATCTTTCAATCGATATTTATTGGGATAATTGTACCATCTGCGTCCAGATTGGTGTAACCTATACATATATCATTGAAGCTGTAATTCGAGGTATTTGCTTCAATTGCATATATATATCATTACCTAATCCACCATATGAATAGGTTGTGTTATACATTCATTAAATGCATATCCAGTCCTTCTGAGACTGACTAATTGATCAATAATATGAATGTAATTGTATCCTTATAGGATAGAATTTCTCATTATAGTCAATACCAAGTCTCTGCGAAAAACCTTCTGGTACGAGTCGTGCTTTATATCGCACTATTCTATTTTCTCATTGCGCAAATACCCATTTGTATCAAACCGGTTTTACATCTTCAGGTGGGTGGACTACTGGTCTGAATACTTTACAGCTTCTGGTATTTGGACTACATGTCCGACATCTGCTGGTGTTTGGATTACAAGTCCGATATTTTTATCTTCTGGTGTTTGAACTACAAGTTCAATACTTTACATTATGTTAATGAGTTTAATTCTAACTCAGTAATTTTTTTTATTTTGATCGATCATATTATCGACATCTGTCGACCATCTGTGGTTTAGTCTCTGCATTACTTTTGGTAATTGCAAGAGTCGCTTTAAATAGAAATATGTTGGCAACAACAATATTATTTATATTCCATCATTCTCCTGTATTCTCATTATTATTCATTGAGATTTCATTATTGTCAAGTACCATCTCCTCTACAAGGGATATCTTCAGGAGATTTCTCTTTTAGAAATTCTTTAACAGGAGTTTCTTCAAAAAGTTTAGATGATTGAGATTCCTCTTCTGGAGGTTCATTTTCATCTTTGAAAAATTACTCTTCAAGAAGGTGCTCATTTTGTTGTGCTTTCCTCTTTCTGAGAGTTTAATTTTTGCACCGACATTCCTCTCACGCTTTAAGCACTTTGAAATCATGTGCTATTATATGAACAGATGATCCTACAAGGATATCAATATATTGTCCTACAGGGACATTAATATGTGTTATAGCATTAGCAGCTGGTAAATACAAATACGATAATCAAATCGTGATTTGCTCATTTTTTATTTGATCAATTTATTAATCTCATAATAAAATGAGCAATTTATTGATTTGATTAATCTCAAATCAAATCGTGATTTGCTATAGCATTAGCAGGGAAATTAATATGTGCTATACCAAATTAGGCAGCGTCCATTGAAATAATAGTAGCAATATAAATTAAAAGAATAACAGGCGGCAAGCCGTCCTTGTAAATTAGCAATAATTAAATAAACTATGTGCAGGCCTTAATAAATATTTTATAGGAGCGCTTGATTTCTTTCATTGTATGTCAAAAATCATTACTTCTGAAATGATCTAAAGATAAAATATTTAAAGTAACACACATAATAAAATCTGACAATTATCAGTGAATAATTATGTAAAAACATTTACCGAACATATTAATGTTAGGTAGGTATTATAATAAATGGCAATTGACAGAACGGTGAAAAGTATTACCATGCTATTGATTACCTATGGTTTATTATATATTACTATACAATTACTATTCATCACTGTTCATAAATAGTAGAATGAATAGTAAAGGTCATCCGATCGATATAGATATATATATATATAACATTACTATTTTTGTTTCTATTATAACTTTCAATCCATACATCAAAATATAGTCAAGTCACATGTCTATGAAAAAGTATCGAAATATGGATTCCAGATCTATAAATATCATATACAAAATATGCAAGATTTGAGAGAAATAAAGTAACAAAGTTTTGAAATAAATACTATTCATTGCAACAGTTAAATCACTGTTCATACTATTCATGCGAATTGAGTAAATAGTAAAGAAGTTAAAATGAAGAAAAATTACATATAAAATGAAGAAAGAACACAAAGCACTTAAAGCATCGTGCTGATAACGTGTTATAAACTAAATGAATTTGCAGCAAGCAAAATATTAAAACACAGTATATAAGAAAACTAGTTATTCTAGAACTGTCAAATAATAATGAAATAGTTCTTATGGAACTATGGGGATAGATCTTCTTGATCACCCAAGTATGTATTTCTTTTATAAGATAAAGACAACAGAAATTTAAATAGGTTACCTACACTCTTTGCTTTTTTCTTTCTTCTCTTTTTTTCTTCTTTTTTCTTTTCTCTCTCTCTCTCTCTCTCTTCTGCCTCTCTCTTTCTTTTCGTCTCTCTCTCTCTCTCTCTCTCTCTCTCTCTCTCTCTCTCTCTCTCTCTCTCTCTTTCTCTTTCTATTCTTTCTCTTTTTTTTCTTTCTTTCTTCTCCTCTTCTCTCTTTCTGTCTTCCGTTTGTATAGGCAAATATAGGGGTAGGTTATAAATCACGTGAAGGTCATCCACCAGTCAACTATTCCATAACAAAACGTTGGACAAACACTTGCACCAAACAGAGGAAAAATATAGAAGGTTACTATACATATACACGGATTTATCTTTATTTAAAAAGTTGGTCTTTAAGAAAAGTGGTGCAAATTGGTTCAAATTTCAAATGGTTATGAGATGTTCTACAATGACATGTGTTCAAAAAAAGGAAATATAACAAGGCCATTGGAAAAGGGAGAAAGAATGGGAGGGAGTATTTTTTTTATTTTTTATTTTTTATCTAAATACCTATTAATTTAGAATATTAAAAATGGGTAGAAGTTTTGACTTCAAAAAAGGCCGCACACATTTATTACAAAATAATATGAATAGAAGATTGACACACTTTTAGTACAAAAATTAATTTTAATACTTATATTTTATTTATTTATTTATAATTTAACATATTTATGACATATTTATTACATCACGTGACCCGTGACTTGTCACTTTTCCAGTTCGCTCTAGGTTTCAAAACATTGCATACAATAACTCAAAGAAATGTGTCATGATCTCATATCAAATAGGAGGAGGGAGATCTGGAGTCATATAAGGTGAGTAAGTAGCACAATCTAATAACTTAGGCTTGTGGAGAGAGGGTAATGGTTCTTCACGTGGGTGGTTCACATATATTAGTTGACTACTAAGGTGATGGAGCTCATTTAGGACAAGAATAGATCAGTCTACTTAAAACGTTTTCGCTGGAAACGCTGCACACTTTGCTAGCTTAAACTTTTTGGTTGGATGGCAAGCGCCTGACTCGTGACAAGTGGTATTAATCAGCTCAACTCCTGATCCAATTATACACTAAGCGCTCAAGTAGAGCAAACAGGGTGGTTCAACCTACAACGAAGGTGTCGCGAATTGGAGTGGGGGAGTATGTTATGATCCGACATCGAATAGCAGGAGGGAGGTCTTGGGCCATGGAACGAGGGTAGACAGCATCACCTAATAGCTTAGGCTTTTGGAGAGAGAGTAATAGTTCTCCACGTAGGTGGTCCTTGTATACTGGTTGACTACTAAGGTGATGGGGTCCATTTGGAGCAAGAATAGACCAGTCCATTTAAGATGCTTCTATTGAAAATGTAACTCATTCTGCTAGCTTAGATTTTTTAATTGAATGACAAGCGTCCGACCCGTAACACATGACACTGGAAGCTTGCAAGGATAAAGACACAAGGCCAAGCATATGAGCTAAAAGCCTAGCATAAAGAAAAAACTCTCACAACTTGAGAGGCAAGGCACAAACCACGCATAAGCAAATTCCTTATGTGTTATTGTTATTGCAACTAGTAGTGGGTGCACGTGATGTGTATACAATATTTACACAAAAATTACATAATAAAAATCATTACAGTTATGAAACTGTTGTAATTATAAAATTTCAATGTTAGAAGCACTTATGTTAAAGTAATTATATCATTTGATAAGAGATTTTTTAAAATTAAAATTATTTATACAACTTAAATAACTTATCGTGCATCTCCCTTTATAATATAAATAATTCCTCTTACAACCCAAGAGGATTGGTCAAGCATTACAAATTTGTCATTATTAAAATAAATTCAAATCATTATTTGAACTGATCAATTAAGCGGACAATGTAATCTCTGATTGGTTACATCAACGATGATACAACATCGACTGCACTGCCTAATGGCCAAGCTACTTCAGCTAGGTAACCATGGTACTTGACTTGCTTCACCAACGTAATATTTTGCCGGGGATCCGGGCCAAACCTGTCTATAAGCAATGTGTCACGGGCTTGAATCTTGAATACCTTGACTCGTGTGGCCTTAGACACCTTTGGTTACTAAAGATGCTAAGTAAGCTTTTAAGAACACCGAAAGAACAAGGCTAAGAATAAGAGAGCAACAAGAGAACAAGAAAGCTTGTAGAAGAACTTGGAGAATGCTTTGATTGTTTGAAACTTGGATGTATACAAATGAGGGGCTACCCCCTATTTATACTTGTCCACCTCTTCAATGGACGGTGGGGATCGTTTTGATCCAACGGTTGGGATTCCCCCTCTAGAATCATCTATACAAATATCTAGATATTTATGTACAAAGCTTCTCAAGGAAGCCTCCCCATGTTCTAGAATCTCCCACACCCTTCTAGCTAGTATTTACACTTGTGTAGAAAGATCTAGAATGCTTACAAAAATTACCCCATGTGTTGGAATGCCCAAGAATTGCCTAGAAGGTTCTAGACATAGTGGGCTCCTTAGCATCCTCATGGGCCTATTTTTGGGCCATCT
>CM065392.1:9015000-9097500 GCA_033060915.1 Euryodendron excelsum | reverse complement strand
CTCACCTTGCTTGTAATCGGTTAGGGACTCCACTATAGAGATGGCCGTTACAAGATCTTGGGGTCCCCGCCGTTGAACTTCTATCTTAGCCCATGATTGTAGCCCATCGATGAAAGTGAAGAGAGACTCCTTCTCGGACATGTCCGGTATCTCCAATAGTAGCTCGGAGAACTCTTTTACATATTCCCGCACCATGCCTTTGTGGGAGAGACGCATTAGTCGGGCCCTTGCTTCATGCTCCGAATTTTCGGGATAGAATTGCTTCTTGATTTCCCTCTTGAAGTCATCCCATGTGGCTATAGTGCATAAGCCACGCTCCATATCCGCATGCCGCCGCCTCCACCATAGTGTGGCCGCATCCGAGAGGAAGAGAGGAGCTGTTTTTATCTTCTTGTCATCACCACTTATGCTAGTGGCTTCAAAATATTGCTCCAAGCTCCACAAGAAATTATCTAACTCTCTAGCATTCCTTGACCCATTGTAAGACTTGGGCCTAGGAATGTCAACCTTAGGAGAGGGAGAGGAAGGAACCGTACCTTGTGTGATAGCCATCTTGCACAAGGACCAATCACTTTTGATCTTCTTTATTTCCTCCCTTATAGCTGCAATCTCGGCTTGGACCATCTCCTTGAGAGCATCCATTTGGGTCCTCACAAGCTCTGCCATGGTGTTAAGGCCACCTTGCACCTCCCCTTGGAACTCCTTACGCCCATGGTCGATCCTTTCGACATGTTGGTTGAATCCCTCAATGCTTTGGTCTAGCTCCTCAAACTTGTCCCGTCCATCGGCCACGGCAAGCTCCACCCGCATGATCCTTGACTCCAAGGAAGACAAAGCGTCCCTTGACTTATCCTTCCGCCCTTTGCCGGTAGGAGGAGAGGGATCCCTCTCATGAACACCTCCATGCTCGGTGACATCCGAACCAGTTGTTGCCATTGCTTAGCCTTTACAAACCGAAGCTCTGATACCAACTGTCACTTTCTTGAATCTTGAATACCTTGACCCATGCAGCCTTAGACACCTTTGGCTACTAAAGATGCTAAGTAAGCCTTTAAGAACATCGAAAGAACAAGGCTAAGAATAAAAGAGCGACAAGAGAGCAAGAGAGCTTGTAGAAGAATTTAGAGAATGCTTTGATTGTTTGAAACTTGGATGGATACAAATGAGGGGCTACCCCCTATTTATACTTGTCCACCTCCTCAATGGACGGTGGGGATCGTTTTGATCCAACGGCTAGGATTCCCTCTCTAGAATCATCTATACAAATATCTAGATATTTATGTACAAAGCTTCTCAAGGAAGCCTCCCCATGTCCTAGAATCTCCTACACCCTTCTAGCTAGTATTTATACTTGTGTAGAAAGATCTAGAATGCTTACAAAAATTGCCCCATGTGTTGGAATACCCAAGAATTGCCTAGAAGGTTCTAGACATAGTGGGCTCCTTAGCATCCTCATGGGCCTATTTTTGGGCCATCTTGGTGGGCTTGTGACAAATGTGAACAGGTACACCAGACCCATGCAGATGTATGGAAGATTCTCCCCATCCGCCCATGGATATGCAGATTTGGCATCCTTGAACTTTGTTCCACAAGCACACTTAGTTTTTAAAAATGATAAAAATGAATTAACAAGATAAAACCACTTCGATTTAGTTTTTAAAAAACTTACAATACTTACTAGTTTCTTACAAATGAGCAAAATTACTTAAAAATTTTGGAACATTCAATATATATATTTTTTTTTTTGCAACAGTAAGAGTATTTTCAACCCCACCTTGTAAAATAGCTAGTCAAAATATACTTCAAAACTCTATTCTCTATTTTATCTAATCACTTTTTAAAAAATCCTCCGACCATACAATCTATTTTAGCTAGTTACCTCATAGAATTTTTTTTTAAACAAATATCCCAAGAAAAGAGGAGAAAAAAATAGAGAGATTTATGAAATAATACTATTTAAAATTTAGAGAGCCACTTTTAGCTCTCTACATTTTGAGAGCAAAAAATGAGACCCTCTAAAATAGATAGTCATATAACTAACATACTATAGGGTAATTTTTGAAGTTTGACAATCTAAAATAGCTAAAAAAATTACTTTAAAGAGCCACTTGAAGTTGCTCTAAGAAGGCCCCTTTAATCACCGTCAGGCCCTCATTTTTTCTCTTGTGTCAGTATGTGATGATGTAGACTAATAGTGTGTTTGAAACTTGGGGGAGGGGAGGGAAGGAAAAGAAAATTTTAAAATCTTTTTCATTCCCTTGTTTGATTTTAACTTAGAGCAAAAGGAAAGGAAAAGGGAGAAAAGTTTTTAAATCACACACACACTCTCCCTCTCTCTCTCTCTCTCTCTCTCTCTCTCTCTCTCTCTCTCTCTCTCTCTCGTATTTTCTTTGCAAAATCAAATATGGAAGGAAAAATAATTTTTTTTCCTTTTCTCTTTTCTTTCCTTTCTCTTTTCTCTCTTCTCTTCTGATGCAAATCAGTCAATTTCAAACTTAGAATTTCATAAAATTTGGTGGTATCATTGGAAACGGCCCGAAGATCAAGATGTACAGTACACTATGGAGCCTGCTCGGATTTTTTAGATTTAATCGTTTAGGCCTCGAAATTCTCATTTTTTTGTTTTAGAAAATTTTTGTTTTAATAATAACTTTGTCTAGGAATGTTTGTTTTAGAACATTTCTGTAGGTCTCTAGTATCCAAATTTGAGCTTAACTCGAATTTATTATTCTTAGTAATTTTTTGCATTCTCTAAATTTTAGTCTTAATTAGGATCTGTAGTATTTTTTTTATATATTCAAATGTAAGAGGCTTGCCCCAAATTAGTTCATGAGCTTTTGATGAATAAGAATTGATAAATTTCTTTTATTTTTAAATTTTGAGCATTCTTTGTAAATCAACCAATAATTGATACTATTATTCTGGTATTTTGCAGAATCATCAAATTGAATAAGAACCTAGTTTACAATATTCATGAATCAACGAATCATAGTTTGTTTATCACTATTTTTATATGCTTCCCTACATTATCTTTCCTTCCCTCTCCTAAGTTCCAAACAAATTGTATAGAATCTAAGGAGAGTACGGGAGGTGAAAACAAAGAGTAGTGGAGTTTTGATGTTTTTTATCCCTTAATTAGGAAGCGTTATTGGGTTGCATGCACAACGTTAGCCTCAAGTTTTCATTAATTGATTTTGATGACAACAAATATAAATGTTTAATTATTAAAATTTGGTTAATCTCAAAATTTTATAATAAAGTATGTTTGATGTATGAGTTAAGATTTTAAAGAATTTTTATGTTAAAAGGTTAAATATATTATGCATTTCAATGACAAAACACTTAATTTTTTATTTATGTTTTAAATATTTATTATCTAATATTTCTTGAAGTTTTTGTTAGTCTTTGACTTAAAAGGAATACATAGCATGAAGAAGACCAAGTCAAAGATAATGACAATAAAGCTCATTGAAGATAGTTTCAGTATTATGTATATAACTTTTGATTCAACCGTTGGATTGATTTGATTTTTGTGGCATTAGAAAAAAGACTCAAATTTTATAAATGGTATTTATGAGGACTTCATGAATACAATGTCTTGTGGGACAAAACTGAGCTAGAAGGTGACACATTGGAGTAAAAGTTCAAAATATGACAGTTAGGAGATAGCTTGAGTAATTTTATCATTACTTTTGATCGAACCGTTGGATATCTATGATTCTTGTTGATCAGAAATGATGACTTCCAACGCTACAACTTTTATCTTATAAAAAATTTCAAATTCAAATGTTATAATGGAGAAAATCGAGATGGAAAGGAAGATAATTCTTCAGAATTTCAAATATGCCAACTAGGAGACAGCTTGAGTATTTTGATGATAACTTTTGATCTAACCATTAGATCGACATGATTCTTATAGGTATGAAACGCTGACTTCTATCACTACAACTTTTATTTATAGCTATTTTCAAATTCAAACGTTATAAGGGAGAAAATGGAGATAGAAGTGAAGACAACTCTACAGAAATTCAAATACGCCAACTGGCAGACAATTTGAGTATTTTGATGATAACTTTTGATTTGACCATTGGATTGACATGATTCTTGAGGTTTTGAAAAACTTACTTCTATGTCTACAATTGTGTCTCATAGACATTTTCAAATTCAAATGTTATCAAGGAGAAAATTGAAGAGGAATAGAAGCAATTATATATGAAATTCAATTCCTAACTAGCAGCAACTTTGTTCAAACGGGAAGAAATGTGTTCAAACCTCTCCACAACTAGAAGTTGATTTTAAGCTGCAAATAGTTCACTACTCTTCCTCTATAAATAGAGATACACAAGAGAAGCAAAAGATACACAAGAGATTACAAAGATTGAGCATAGAAAGTGATTTTCATCAAGATCTTCAAGTTTCAAACTTTACTTCTTTATCATTCCATATCATATTTGAGTTTCATTGTTTTATTCAACTCTTAAGAGTTTTGTATCAATTGTTGTGAGATTCAACTTTCCTATATCATTTGTAAAAGGGTTGCTAAACCCTTGTGATTAATTACTTGAGTGATTGAGAGGAACACTTAAAAAAAATGATCCTCTTGGTGCTTTGTTTTGGTGAGCAAAACAAAAGGTTATTTGTTAAGTGTTTTTAGAACAAAACACTTAGTGTAAAGGTTTGCTAGCAACCGGACAAACTAGTGGTGTAAAGCTTTTTGAAGAATAGTGGATTTGTCCAAGGAAGGAGCCTTAGTGATGGACGTAGGTTTGGCATAAGAAGAACCAATCGAACCACTTTAAATCATTGTGTTTGATCTCTTCTCTTTTCTCTCTTTATATATTGCTTAATATCTTTCTTATATATAGTTTTGATATACTTGAGATACACACACACACACTTGAATCATTTGTACAAATCCCACATTGATCATATCTTGACTTGTCTTATTAATTACTTAGCTAGATTAATATTTTATATCTTTTTTATTGCATCTCACCTCTTGAAAATTAAGTGTATTAGATTATTTTAAATTTTAATTTTTAATTATAAACTCAATTCATCCCCTCTCTTGGGTTGCCACCTGGTTTAACACACAAGAGAACCTTCAAGAGTTGTCCTAGTAAATAAGAGCACATGTTTGAGTTCTTTTAAGTAAGGAATGTGCTATTATTTTTAGTAAATTGATTGCTCCTTTACAATGTGATGTAATTGCCGCACACGTATGGTTAACGATTATAGTTTAATCAGGTGTTATAGTTTAATCTGGTGAGTATGGATATCAATTCTCTCGAAGACAAGTATAGCAATCATGGAACACTAAGCTTCTTAGAATTGATTTACAACCAACAAAATGTATCTAAATGAAAACAAAACCAAAAATATGTTTGATGAAGAGATTTAGTTTGTTAAATTACTTCAAAGAAATTAAACTTAGTTTAAATGTAAAGAAAAAGGTCTTGAATCTAATTGATCCAATCAACCAAATTCATCAGGCATTCAATGGAGGAATTTATAACTCAAATCAAATGTCTCATTGTGGACCTTTAATTCAGAAGATTTTGACTATAGAGATGTGAATTCATTAGCAATTGATCTTAGAGTTCTATTAAAAGATCGTTGGTTCATACCATCCATTTGTACAATCTCAATACCAATTCAAGGATTGTGCTTAGAGATTATCAAACTTAGTCAAAAACTTAGATATTCTCAATAATCTACATTTCAATTGCTAAGAATTTGATGAATTACAAAATATAGAATTGAAAACCAATTTACCTCCATTGACTTAAAAACCTTGAGTGATCTTCTCAATTGAATCCAAAAAAGAGTTTAGCTAATCATCACCATTGTAGAATAGTTGAAGAATTGAGAAGATAATTGCAATTTGAAATCATATTCATCTTATTCATTTTCTGGTTTGACAACAGCCACTGTTTCTATTATTTTTGTAAGGACCTTGGGTCCACTCACAATGATTTATCAGATTTCATAATTCACAGATTGTATGTAAATTTTCATTTTATTTTTCCAATAGCTACAATTTATTCTATTGAACAAAAGTGGTCTACTACTAGATTGACCTTCCGAAAGAGAGGTTCAAAAACTGATTGCTATTGACCTTTTGCTCTAGGATGTAAAGCCTAATAATGAGCACCTACTCTGATACCAATTATTGACCTGAAATAGCTAACCAAGAGGGGGGGTGAATTACGTTTTTAGAACTTTAATCAATAATTATAGATTAACAAAATACACCAATGAAACAATCAACACAATACAAGATATAAATGCAGACAGCTTATAAATATGCAGTGAATGAAAATAGAGCAAAAAATAAAGAGTGAGAGACACAAATTTTACAGATGTTCGGCCAACCTTGCCTATATCCTCTCTTCCTCAATCCTCTCGAAGGTATTCCACTATGTAAAGCCCCTTACATAGCTGTTGGTTTTGCTCCAAGTGCCCAGCTCACTCTTATATAAGAGTTTACACCAAACTCTCAATTCCAAGTGATGTTTTCCAAGATCACTTAATCTTACGAGTTTATTACTCAAGCTCACAAGGTATACAAGGATTTGTTACAAAGGATAAACTCTCAAAAGAGTAGATATAGCAGATTTCAGTTCAATGCTTCCTTTGGGACTGTAACAGTTGCAGAGCAATGAGGAATATTTAGGACTTTTGGATTTTTGCACTTTTAAATCATTTTCCCATACCCATGTATGAGTTTGAACCCATATATATATATATATATAGTCTCTCACAAGAAATAGTTGTTAGAGCCGTTGAAGATGTATTAAATGCGTCAGCAGCTAAGATGTAAGCACTCCATTTTTGCCCGCTCGGCAGTTTCCTGTCCGTCCGAACTCGTATTCAAATCAACAAAGACATATTCAAGTACAAATTAACTTTTCAAACTCAATCTAATCAGTCAATTGCTTCGCAAGCCCGCTGGGCTCAATAGAGGCAAAATGACCAAAATACCCTTACGGCATTGCTCGGTCCAATTCCTGTTGGTACGTCCTCTTGGAGACGATAAGTCCCCGTTTTAATCTCAAACTCAACTTCAAGTCCAATTCCAATTCAAATCAAATCTGGCAAGCCTTTGGAGAAAGTTGATCCCTCAAATCCGGCAAGTTTTTCGAAAAAACTCTTCGAAACGGATAATCCCTTCAAATCCGTTGACTAGGACGGAACCCAAGTCCCTAAAATGGTAGAACGGCCCACTTTTGGCGCCTACTAGCCCGCTAATGAAGAATGTCCATTATTCGGCACGTCTTTCAAGAAAGTTAATTCCTCAAACGATAAGTCCACCTAGCAACTTCTCGAGATCAGCCAGTCTTTGGAATGAACGCAAACCGTCAGAGTGAAAGAAACACTCGTAAACATCACAACCGTTAGAGTGGTGAAAACACTCTTAAATAAGTCGACATTAGGAATTGCCAACAAATCCCCTATGTCATGGGGACTAAATTTGCCTATTGGCTGTGACATGTTTACCAAAGGACGAGATACCTTTAGAAACGAACTCGTCATAGACCATCAGAGTGGCAGAAACACTCAAAACCCAGATCAACACCAATGCCTGCTAGCCCATTCTGGTGAAAAATTATCAAATTACCCCTTGAGCCATTTTCGGCACATTTCTTAAGAAAGTACCTAAGTCCTTAGAACGGTAAGTCCACCCTTCCAAGACCGTCCTAAAGATGATCCGATATGTTTATGTGCTTTCCAATCAGCTCCGGACCAATTCCAAGACCATTCGGTCAAAATGACCATTTTGGCCCTAGGCATCCGAGTGTCTCAGGGAATCACATCGGCTCTGGGTATAAAACTGATAACCTCTCGAGAATACTTCTAATAGTATTTCAACCTTCTAATACCTTTTCGGATCATTCTGAGTCAATTCCGGCAAACCTGGTGCAAAATGACTGTTTTGCCCCTAGTGGGCCAGTCGATTTTTTCAACCACACCGGCTCTGGGTATCAAACCGGTGCTCCCTTGGAACACTCTAGATAGTGTTTCCAACCTTTAAGTCCTCTCATGAGTCATTCCAAATCCATTCTGTTGGCTTTCCGGTCTAGTTAACCATTTTGTCCCTAATAGCTTGGTCGACAATTTCGACCTTATTTTTTAAGTCCGTTATCCTCGGGACACTATTTCAAGGGTTTCTACCCATTTTCTGCCTTCCGGGTCACTCCCGGCCTCCCAGAACATTCTCAGACTTTTTGGAGTTACTCCTAGTGGAGCCAAGCAAAAAAATGCATGGAAGTCACTAGGACAGGCACCCAAATTTTCTACCTTACGTATCAAGGGTCAAAGATATATTTCTTGACGCCTTAAAAGGTTTCCTAAGTGGCTAGCGCCACTAGTAGTGGCGTTAAGCCAAAAAATGGCGTGGCGCCATTCCTAGTGGCGCTAGTGTATTTTTAAGTCTGGTGCCACTACAACAAGCACCAAGTCGGTTTAAATTGTCTGTAAATACAGAGCTTCCCTCTGCGTGAAAAAGGTCAACCACATGCATATCCAGACTTTATCTGTTCTTTAGGTGTCACCAATCTGATTGAGATTTTGGTACTAACAGATTTGATTTGATCTTTCACAAACTTCTCGTGTGCCCTTTACATTGCCAACACTCTTATGAGGTGCTGACAATATCTTCACAATTCTTGATGTCTGCATTCTTGTTTGTACTACAGTCTTCGAGAATTGATTCTTTGTCATCTTGAAACTTCTTCAAATATTCATGCTTGAGTGCATTGATTCTTTGAACAAGTTCTTAAATCTTCATAAGATCTTCAGTCTATTTGAACCGGAATTAATGTTCCTGCATCAATCTTCAAGTTAGTCGGTCAATCTTCATGTTGTCAAAGAGTCAACAAATCACCATGATAAAAATTCCATAGTTTGCATCCTTCTTTCAATGCTTGTTAAACTTCTTGAGCATCTTTATATTTTCGAGAATAAGATTACCTAAGTAATCTTTTTGTTAGATATTAATCAGCTTAATCATTTCTTTCTTATCAAATGATTATAATTTCATCTTCACACTTAATTGAAATCATTAGCTAACAATCACATGGTTTTGTTATCATCAAAATCAAAATGGAGATCAACCTTAAGTCAACAGGGTTAGGTTCGAAAACCTTATTTTTAGTGTAACAATGTCAGTTTGGGTCAGGTTGGATTAGAGAAATAAAGGCCCAACACCCGAACTAAATATGGTTAGGGTGGATAAAATTCACCCATTATCCACCCATAGGGTGATTAGTTTTGGTTGGTTTGGTGTCAAGTCAGGTCGGGTTAGATAGGTTGGGCTGGTCGATTTTTTGAATAGCCCTAGTATTGAGTCTTTATTAACTATTCCTTCATGCTCATGCGCGTGAAGAGTGATTGAACTTGAAACCTCAAGTTAATTCCCAAAAAAAAGTAAAAAACATGGTTTGGATCATTTTACTATCACCAACAAAGCTTGTAGAAAATACCCAACAATTTGAGTTCGTTATGGTGAAAATTTTGTTCTTCAAATAGGGTAATGTTATGCAAACAGAAAAATTAATACAGAATTTATCACCAAAATAATATAGTTGAATGAAAGTCACATAATTAATAAATACTCATACTATTCTCATATAATACCCATACGTACGTATAAATATATAAATAAAAACTTCTATTTTCCGTTCAGATCTGAAACTTAATAAAAATACTCATTTTTTTAGTTATACCGTATAATATCCGTATTAAACTTTTTATATATTATATTTTTAAAAAGTCTATTAAAAATTATGATATAATATAATATTATCATAGCACGTTATTTATTCTATATTTAATATATAATTATAATAGTATAATTACTAACCATTAAACTCATTCGACTTTATCAATTGTAGAAAAATCTTATATAGTTCATGATTTGTGTCTATACTAATATTATGTCACGCATATTTGTGATATTTATCTAACAGTTGAAATTCTTAAAGTATTAAACATACTTTTTTTTATAATTTCTTATTAATAGTCAAAATATTAAATTAAAAAAACTAAAATCGATAAATCAACTAATTCTTATATCAAGCATTAAAATAATAAATTAAAAGAAATAAAAATTATTTATCCAGCACTTTAATTTAGCTTTTCGTTAATAATATTTTTTAAATAATAGATATATATGAAACAAAAATACTACCTACTAACATGTATAACAAAAAATTACTTATAAAATTTATTGTATTTTTTATTCTGAATTTTTAACTAATATTTATATGATACCTGTATTATCATATTTTCGTATTTTTGGCGTTATTATATTTTTATGCTGAATTTGTTTTACCGTATTGTTTAAGAAAAATCGTATTAAACTCATACATATTACGTATCATTCTTTTGTCGTCCCGTATTTTACTAATTATAGAAAACTATTCACTAAAAAATATAACACCCGTCATGATAACTCTTATTTATAAAAATATCATTGTCACATAATTCTAATAATTAAGAATAGCATTTTCCCTTCAAATATGTCAAGCTGAATGAATAGCGCCGAACAGCTCTACGTTTCTTTGTTAACAGACTGCAAGGCCGTTAAAAACGTTAAGCAAATCCATGCCTACGCTTGTAAGACCGGCCTCGATAGAAGTCCATTCATTGTTGGAAAACTACTTCTTAACTGCGTCGTGGCGATCTCGGACGCTCTCGAATACACTCGCCATCTCTTCCTTCACACTCCAAACCCATATGTCTTCATGTACAATACCCTCATCCGAGAACTTTCGGAGTCCAATTCCCCTCAAAACTCCCTCCTCACATACGTTGAAATGCGTCGAAAATCGACTGCGTGTTTGAGGTGTGATGATGTAAAGGGTATGGAGAAAATGTTTGATCAAATGCCTTTTGGGAATTTGATGTTGTGGAATGTCATGCTTGCGGGGTACACGAAAGCAAGTGAGCTTAAGCTTGCAAAAAAAATTATTTCTGGAGATGCCAATAAAAGATTATGTTTCTTGGAGTATGATTGAGCTGCATAAGTGCAGTTCAATGCAACTAAACTGACTTAAGTTAGCTCTAGATTAGGTTAATTATGCCCTCTTTAGTGTATATTGTACTAAGAATCATATTTTGAGTTCATTGCAAGTAAATGATGATAAAGAGGAGGATTTGAAGTCATAGAAGCGATCTGCAGTGCGGGTTACACATATCAAGGGCCGTTGTTGGGATTTGTCTTGGAAAATGCACAAACTGTCATCCGTAACTCGGAATGGAATGAAAGATGCACCGTTAAAAAGATTTCACAAAGTTATACAAGTTCACGTCTAATGAGCATTGTGAGAAATGGACTTCAAAAGCCTTGAACTGAGCTGCAAAGAGATAAGGGGAAGATAGCTGAAAAGTGTGAAAAAATGCACTGAGCGTTCGAATGGTGACAATAAGAAGAAAATGAGAGTTCAAACGGTGGCTAGCAAAAATTGAAGAAAAATGGAATTTTGGCCTTAGGGTTCGAACTAGTATAACAGGGTTCGAACTCTAAGAGAGTAGACACGTAGAAGAGGCATATATAAGCTTGAGGGTTCGAACTCTCCTAATAGAATTCAAACTTTTAGAAGAAATAGAAAAGAAACAAGGCTCTGAGGGTTCAAACTCTCTTGACAGAGTTCGAACTCTAAGAAGGATTTTTGGGTTGAGTTTCCTATTCTTGCTAGGATTCAGTTTGCGATCTCTATATATATCACCTCGATTTTCTGAAGAAAGCGGATGATTTCTTGAGGGTTTGTACTACTTTTTAGTCTAGATTTATAGGAGTAATTAGGGTTTTCATTATTCTTGTAAATACTTCCACTAAATTCAAGTTTTATTGCTTTAATTCAAGATTTTGTTTAAGAATCCATAGTTTTTGCAATTAATTCAAAATTCATAGTTCGGCTATAGTTTTTACATTCTAGAAAGTTTTCAATACATAGTTAATTATTTTCCATGGCCATGAGCGGCTAAATTTCTTAACTCGGGATCAATTGTGAAGATTAATTGGGGATCGAGGATGAACAATGGAGGTAAGGCTGAGTTCACTACTATATCTTGTTGATACTTCTCCTTCTTCTTCTTCTTCTTCTTCTTCTTCGTTCTAGATACTTTCGAAAACTTGGGCGTCCTATTATGTTCGGTAACGCTTATGTGTGAATACCACACTCAGTATATACACTGCCTTGTAAGGTTTATGCATGAGTTGGATTTAATATATGCGAATCGATGATGCACGTCCTTGGTTATAACAACCCGATTTATTCTAGAAGTTCAAGTTTTGAAGAACACTTGTTTTTATCGCTAAATTTTCCGAATTCGAGACTCGTGATGTAGTCGAAGGATTTGAGTTATTAAATTGTCTCCTTTGGGATTCCAAGAGACGCAATTAGTTGGAATGATTGATTTCGGGACTTTTTATTTCTTAGTTTAAATTAGATAACCAATCTTTACTTAACCTAAAATCATATTTTTCTTTATTGGAGTGTTTTTCCTAAGATTTTTGATCCACGGCAAGTTTTTCTATTTACGTAAACCATCTTCCTTGTGGGATCGACCTCGTACTTACGAGAAATTATTACTACATCGCGGCCGTGCACTTGCGGTTAAGTATCACCATTTTAGGGAGCGATCAAGTTTTTGGTGCCGTTGCTAGGGAAGTTATGTTTTACATTGGTGGACGAGCCTTGGAGATTCTATTTTGGAGAAAGCACTTCACCATCATTCTACAAACACGAAGGAACTCAATAGCTCTTTTGGGTAATTTCGTCCCATCTTTTATTTTCGAGCACTTATAGTTGTTTTTCTTTTGGTTACATTGGGTTTGTGCATCTTTGTTGTGGGATTAGGAGGATAGGTTGTTTTCATATACTTATTGGTTGGTTTTGCATACATCTTAATCATGGATTATACTTGGAATTTTATCGCTACAAGTCCTGATTCAGACACGGCACAACCACAAGACTATTATCCACCTCCAAACTATTCGGAGTGGAGCTCTCAAGCTTCACTATATGCTTCTTATGAACAACCACCACAACAACCGTACTACCATGCACCACCTTCGTCTCCACTATATGCTTATGATTCATATACACCTGTTACTTCACCTTACACATTTCACAAGGCATATCCTTCATTATCTTATCAACCTTTGATAGAGAATCAAGAGAACATACAGTTATCTTATATGCCATATCACAATGATATGTTTGCGAGGTTCGAGGATACTAATACAGAGGCACAAGCTGACACTCTTGCACAAATTCGTTGGGAGTTAGATGAACTAACTGAACGATTGGCCCTACTAAATTAATCGCGAGAAGGAAGAGCTTCCGGCTCAACCTCAAGATGATCCTACATATGAGATGTTCACGACTGCATATATGAGTAGTGTCGCGCCCCGGTTTTTAGGTGTCCAAGGTCTTTTTGGCTTGGAGACAAGAAGCTCGGAACTCTGTCACTAAAACTCATCCTCCTAAAAGGACAAGTGCGCTTAGGTTTGAAAATTGGTTTGACTAAGGGCTTTTCAGAAAATAAAGAGTCGCCACCTAACTTGATTAAGGTGAGTTAGGGCACCTAAAACTAAGGGTTAATCCGAAGATTAAATTTAGGGTTTTTTTAGAAAAGGTTTTGAAAACTCCCTCAAGAGAGGGTTTTTAAGAAAATAGGTTGTTTGGCAACCTTTGGAAAGATTTAAGCCCTTTTAAAAAATAACTCCATTTTGGTCATTTGAAAACAGAAATCTATGGTTCGGGAGTTGGTTATTTGTAGGGAAGATATCCTAAAATCATCACCCTACCCCATCCTTTCGGTACTTACATATCTAATCACCCTTGTTCACTCATTAGAATAACCGGTTACCATTGTCCACTTAATATCCACTTTAGAATTTTGAAAACGGGGTTTAGTCATCACTTTTTGGATGGATGATGCATGATGCAAGTTTTTGGAAGAAGTTTGAAAATAATGGGGGTTTTGAAAGAGTTTAGAATGAGAACTTTGGATTGATTGAAAGTTTTCGAAAAGGGGATCGGAGTTGAAATAGAAGTTATGACCACACCATTTTAGGTTGCCCACGTATCTCATTTAGCGAGAATTAGGTCATTCGTAGTTAGAGCAAGAACCCGATGGATAATAGGAGCATTAGGGCCTTCGAAAGGTTTGAAGACACTTTGGGGTCTTTGGAAAAATTTAAGACACTTTGAGATCTTTGAAAAAGTTTAAGACATTTGAAAGTCTTTCGAAGTTGAAAACACTTTGTGGTCTTGGAAGTTGAAGACTCTTTGTGGTCTTAGAAGTTTTGACTTGAAGTTGGATGGTGGAGTGTTTTGAAAATGTTTTTGGATCAACTTAAGGGAGTTTTGGAAAATTGCTTTGGTATGACTCAAGAGAACTTGAAAGTGTTTTTGAAGTCTTGTTTTGAAAACCTTGGAGGTATGACTTTAAAATGTTTTGATGGATCAGTTTTTGAAAGTGGTTTTTGGAAATGGCTAAGGGTTTGGAATCCTAATATGGACAACCTTGGAGGTTGTTCTTGATATATCACTTTTCCTTGGAATCCCTAACCATGAGAGGGCTAGGGACACCTTAGGTTTGTGACCTTTTGAAAATATTTTTGGAAATGCCTTGAAGATGGAGTGTAAGAACATTTGAAGAGTTTATAGAGTTGGTTTTTTGAAATTAAGAGAGTATGAGGTTTTGGAAAAATAGGTTATGAGAATAGTTTAAAATTGAGTGATCATTTAGAAAAAGGTTCAAGAGTTGGAAGCTTGAAGCAAACTAACCTAGGTTGGGTTGGCCTAGGGTTAGGGGTGACCTAAGGTTAACTAACTTGGGTTGGGTTAACCTAGGGTTAAGATGACCTATGGTTAGCTAACTAAGGTTAGGTTAACCTAAGGTTAAGGTGACCTAGGGTTAGCTAACTATGGTAGGGTTAACCTAAAGTTAGGATGACTTAGGGTTAGGTTAACCTAAGGGGAGTGAACTAGGGTCAAGTTAACCTAGGGTTGGGCAACTACGGTCAAGTTAACCTAGGGTTGGACAATTATTCCAAGTTAACCTAGGGTTGAATTGAAAGATGATCTTTGAAAGTTTATTTGATGCACTTTTGGAAAGAGTTTTGAAAAACAAAACATGCTATACAATGGACTTGAGTTGGCAATGTTTATTAAAATCATTTCCATGAAAATTTTAACTCTAGCCAAGAACATGGTTTACATGGTTGATGTTTGAAAACCATTCCAAGGAAGGTTTTTTTGGGGCCATTATAACCTTTATCTTAACAAGAGTGGGGATTTCAAAAATCAACATAATGATGACAACTTTTGAAAAATCATTTTTGATACAAAAATGGAGAGAATGCATTTTTGAAAATCATATTTTGAGAAAGATTTTGAAAACCATTTTTCAAGGGAAACATTCCATCAAGAGAGGGTTCATATGGCCAAACAAAAGAGAAACTACTCAAGAGAGGGTTCCATAGGGCCATTCCAACCACTATACTTAAAAGAATGAAAATCTTGAAAATTGGAGAATTAGAAAACAACCCTTATGCAAGTTAAAATGTCATGATGCCAAAGTAGGAGTTAGGGGGTTAGTAGGGGATCTTCTAAGGCATGATTTCTAAGGTCCCATCCTAAGCTTCAAGAAGCCAACTTTTGGAACAATTTTTGAAAGAAATATAGGGCTTGAAAATGACATAGAGTTTAAGAGTAATGTAAGCATTATAGAACATGACAATAGGCATAAAAGGAAGCCAAGCATACAAGACACGATCAAAATAGTAATATGCAAGGGATCATGATCACATACAAGTTTTTTAGGCTACACCACATAAACAAGGGTCTCCTAAGCCATACACTGTGGCTCTCACTTGCTTTCTTCTAAGCATGATCTAAGAGCCCTCTTGGCTCAAGCATGCAAGAAGGGGGGTTTGTAGATAGGAATTAAAATAGAGAATAGCCTACGTAGGCTAGGAGGGAGAAGAGAAGAGTAGGGGAAGACACAAATGTAAAAGGGATACCACCTTTTCCCTTCAACACACTTGTAGTCTTCAATGGATGTCTTGATTGGAGCTTAAATGACTTCAAGAGGGCTTGAGGGGCCGGAATGGAGTGTGTAATGGTGTATAAGGCCTTGTAGGTGAAGTGTACAGGCTTGAGGGAGGTAAAATCTAGCCTAAGTGTTGGAGGGGTGGAATATATGTAAGGATTCGAGGTTTTAGAGCAGTTTCAGCAGAGCTTCGCATCAATTTCGGAGATGGAATATGCAAAGGGGGTCTGGTATTTATAGGCAATCTAAAATAGGCCTGGCGCATGTAGGACATGTGCAGGTACAGTTCCATTGCTAGAATGACACGTGACACCCTGTGCACTGATTAAATCTTAACTATTGATCAAAATTTGGTCGATCTGATCAAAACTTGAGCGCATGTAGCATACGCTCCATCACCAGAAAGGTTCGTTCAAACTTTGCCTCTATAATTGAGCTAATCAAGACGATTTTGGGGGAATCAGTTGTACCCACGGTGTTCTCTTAGGGTTTCTCGTGGACTTTTATGTTTTTGGAAACGATGAGTTGTGTTTGGAAATGCGGGATATCATCTCGGGAAGCGTGCATAAAAAAGCATTTTTGGGGAGCATTTATGATACGCTCCGAGGGTGTTCAAAAGTGGTTGTTTTTGTGTTGTGTGATCGAGGCCTTAGGGAAGCAATCTTTTTAATCAGACTGTACCGATGGAAAGTACTCTGAAAATAATTTCGGGAATTCTCAGATTTGCACATTTCTCAAGTCGTTTGACGGTTCATTTTAATCAGGGAATTGGAGAAAAAGTCAACATTGGCGGAGCGTCTGCAAGACGTTCCCAGGGTTGTCGAAAGTAGCAGTGTTGGCGCTGTGCGATGAGAGCTTTAGGAAGCGATCTATCCGATCAAGCCGTACTGATGGAAAGATCTATGGATGAACTTTCAGGAATTCCTTGATTTACGCTTTTCTCAAGTCGTTTAACGATGCGTTATAACTAGGGAACCCCGGAGAAGAGACAATTTAGGCGGAGCGCCTGCGAGACGCTCCAGGGAACTTTTATCGAGTCATGAGTGTTTAGCATCGTAGGGTCCTTCTTGAGTTAAACAAGGGTGTATGGTGAGGCCTTTGTTCGAAACCTAGGACCGGTGTTGTTTCGGGGCGTGGTTGGATTGTTAGGGGCAAAATAGTCATTTTGACCGGAGTTAGCCGGAATGGGACCGGAATTGGACCGAATGGCTTGTGGGTGACACCTAACAGTTTGATGACATCTTGGAAAGGTGGACTTATCATTTTGAGGGGTTTTGAACTTTTTCAAAACGTGCTTGGAGACCTAAGGGGAAGGTTTGGTTATTTTTCACCGAGTCGAGCTAGCAAGCACCGGTGTTGACCTAGGTGTTGGTTCCCGAGACCACCCGGTCTCAAAAAACTACCTGTGCGGTATTGGTCCCTAAGAACGCTTGGTCTTAGAGAGCTACCTATAGGGTGGTGTTGGTTCTTGAGAACGCTTGGTCCTAGAAAGCTACCTATAAGGGTGGTGTTCGTCTCTAAGAATGCCTGGTCTCGGAGAGCTACCAAATGACGGACATTCTACATTAGAAGGCTAGCAAGCGCCAAAAGTGAACCATCTAGAACTTGATGAGGTGTTGATCCCTAAGATCGCCCGATCTCGGGAAGCTTCCTGGATGGCGTTGGTTTCCGGGACCACCCGGTCTGGGAAACTGCTTGGAATAAAGATGCTTATGGCTCCAGCGGGTCCTTATGGGCCTGAGAAGCGACCAATTAGTTGGATTGGAGATCGAAAGGTTCATCCTGAACCTACATATGTTGCAATGTTAGAAAACTAAGCCCGGTCGGGCCAGAGATTGCCGAGCGGGCAAACATGGGGTGCTTACATGTAGTCATGACCAAAATCTCCCCGTTATCACCCTTAAAATTGAACATGAAATAGAACACATTAACGTTCCAGCATGCATATCCTTATAAGGTAGAGATTTTATACCTTGTGAGCTTTAAAGCCTATTTATCGCCTTTTGAGAGTGATTTACGTTTACTCAAGGTTAAATTATTGATCTTCATTCATTGAATAGCTTCATTATGTTTGATGTTGGTTTACATGTTGAGTATTAGTGGAGTAATTTACATCTTATACACTCTTGAAGTTTTGATTTGATGTGGTTTTAGAATTATAAAAGTAGAGGCCATTTCATTCCATTGAGCGATTCATGTTTATATTTCTTTATCGATATTTGTATACACATGAGCTTAAAAGTTTGTCAATGCTAAATTTCGGAGTTGGTGCATTGCTTATGTATTAGTGAAGTTGAAAGTGTATGGAGTTGAAAAGTAAATAAAAGAAAAGAAATGATGAAAAGCAGTTGAAAAGAAAAGAAGAAAAAAAAATACTCAAATGAAAAAGAAGTGAAGGAAGATGAAAAAGTTCAAAAGTTATTCAAAATCTGAAAGTTTGAAAGTGAATGTTCATTGATCATCATGTGTAATGCGAATGCATATATTGAAATCTATTACCGCTTTCTATCCTCTTGCATGGCTCTTCTTTCACATGGCCTTAGAATATCTGAAATTACATGAATCTTTAATTCAATTGCGTATAAGTCATCAATGTCAATTCTCTAATTATGCTTAAGTAGTGAATATTCTTTCATGAAGTTGTGCCAAGCCGATACACGTACAATTAATCTATTTTTGATTCGGAATTACTTTACTTGCGTGTCTTGTATGTTTACTCTGAAAATGAGCTTTCCATTGAGAGATCATGTGTGTTCATGTTTAAAGTTGAGTGTATGCCTAGTGAGACTTGGGTCGAAGCATAAATGATATAATTGTATGAGTTACGAGACATTAGAGTTATATGTCATTGGTAGTACACTTCAATGTATTCTATTTCTTCAATACTTTATGCCTTTACCTTACAATGACTCATGATGTAGGTGGATTGAGACTTGACTTGAATGAGGCTAACACATGTTTCATGTTCTTTGATATCATATTAACATTACATGGATAAATGTTTGTGAGTATCATCACTAGAAGCCCTCACAAGACATCATTCGTCCACTAGGGGTAACCTAGGGGTTTAAAGGCTTCATGCATATGCTAAATGCATTCTGGATTCTTTCGAAATGAGAAATTATGTTTTGTTTACTTAGTTTTGCTAGGGACTAGCAAAAGGTTAGTTGGGGGTGTGATTAAGCTACATAAGTGCAGTTCAATGCAACTAAACTGACCTAAGTTAGCTCTAGATTAGGTTAATTATGCCCTCTTTAGTGTATATTTTACTGAGAATCGTATTTTGAGTTCATTGCAAGTAAATGCTGATAAAGAGGAGGATTTGAAGTCATAGAAGCGATCTGGAGTGCGGGCACGCATATCGAGGGCTATTGCTAGGATTTATCTTGGGAAACGTGCAAAGTGTCATCTGTAACTCGGAATGGAATGAAAGATGCACCATTAGAAAGATTTCATAAAGTTATACAAGTTCATGTCTAATGAGCATTGTCAGAAATGGACTCCAAAAGCCTTGAACTGAGCTGCAAAAAGATAAGAGGAAGATAAGATAAGAGGAAGATAGCTGAAAAGTGTGAAAAAATGCACTGAGCGTTCGAACGGTGACAACAAGAAGAAAATGAGAATTCGAACGGTGGCTAGCAAAAATTGAAGAAAAATAGTATTTTGGCCTTAGGGTTCGAACTCTTATAACAGGGTTCGAACTCTTAGAAGGTAGACATGTAGAAGAGGCATATATAGGCTTAAGGGTTCGAACTCTCTTGACAGAGTTCAAACTCTAAGAAGAAATAGAAGAGAAACAAGGCTCTGAGGGTTCGAACTCTAAGAAGGATTTTTGGGTTGAGTTTCCTATTCCTGCTAGGATTCAGTTTGTGATCTCTATATATATCCCTTCGATTTTCTGAAGAAAGAGGACGATTTCTTAAGGGTTTGTACTACTTTTTAGTCTAGATTTATACGAGTAATTAAGGTTTTCATTATTCTTGTAAATACTTCCATTAAATTCAAGTTTTATTACTTTAATTCAAAATTTTGTTCAAGAATCCATAGTTTTTGCAATTAATTCAAGATTCATAGTTCGTTTATAGTTTTTACATTCCAGAAAGTTTTCAATACATAGTTAATTATTTTCAATGGCCATGAGCATCTAAATTTCTTAACTCAGATCAATTGTGAAGATTGATTCGGGATCGAGGATGGACAATGGAGGTAAGGTTGAATTCACTGCTATATCTTCTTGATACTTTTCCTTTTTCCTCTTCTTCTTCGTTGTAGATACTTTCGAAAACCTGGGCATCCTATTATGTTCGGTAACAGTTATGTGTGAATACCACACTCAGTATATGTCACGCTCAAATTTTTTGCACTCGAGGAATACACACATAAACGGAAAAAACACTGTACTCTCTCATTATAACTCACCCTCCTAGAAGAATGAGTGCGACTAGGTTTGAATTGAAAATACATTTGAATAAAGGGCTTTTGAAAAACATTTGGAGTCGCCACCTAACTTGATTAAGGTGAGTTAGGTCACCTAAAAACTAAACATAATCCGAGGATCACACTTAGGGTTTTCGAAAAATGATTTTGAAAATATCTCCTCAAGAGAGGGTTTTTAAGAAAACAGGTTGTTTGACAACCTTTGAAAAATAACTAAGCCCTTTTTGAAAATAAACTCCATTTTGGTCTTTGAAAACAATGATTCTAGGTTTGGAGGTTGGTTACGTGTAGGGAAAACGCACTAAGCCATCACCCTACCCCGCCCTTGCAGTACCTACATGTCTATTTACCCTAAATTCACCTATGAGAGTCTTCAACTAACAAATGTTCAATCCTATCCACTTTAAAACAAGAATGTTTAAAAATTCATGATGCATGATATGCAAATGTAAGAAAAGAGAGTTGAAAAATAGATTTGAAAAGAAATTAATTTGTTTTTAGAGAGAGATTTGAAAAGATAGAATTGAAATTGGAAAGTTTTGGAAATTGGAAATAGACATTTGGAAATAGAAACTTGGGATTAGAAAAATAGATTATGAAATTGGAGATTTGAAAAAGGTTAAGACTGCACCCGTGAGGGTTACCTACGTATCCTTTTTGAGAAATCAGGTCAGTCGTAGTTCGGACAAGACTCCAATAGAAAATAGAAGGTATGATTGGAAGAAAAAGATTTTGATTAGAAGATTTGATTTTGGAAAGCTTGATTTTAAAAAATCTAGACTTAAGAAAGAAAGGTTTTAAGAAGGACTTAAGATTCAGAAAGATTTGACTCAAATGTTGGACTTGGAAGATTAGGAAAATTAAAATTAGGAAATGTTCGAATTAGGAAAAGTTTCGTTTTAGGAAAGTTTCAATTTAGGAAAGTTTTCAAATTATGAAAGTTTTCGAATTAGGAAAGTTTTGATTTTAAGAAAGTTTTCAAATTAGGAAAGTTTCATTTTAGGAAAGGTTTCGAATTAGAAAAGTTTTGGTTTAGGAAAGTTTTGATTTGGAAATATTTTGAAATAGGAAAGTTTTGAAAGTAAGAAAATTTTGAGTTTAGAAAGTTTTAGATTTGAAAAGATTTAAAGTTTAGGGAAGTTTAGAATTTTATAAGGATTCAAAGTTTGAGTTTTAGAAATCTTGAGATTGGAGTTTAATAAAGATTTGAAAACTTAGATTTGAAAAGTCAAAATTTGGAAAGGTATGGAATTAGGAAAGGGTGAAATTAGGGAAGATTTGGAAACTTAAAGTTTAAGGAAAGATTTGAAAGTTTTGGGAAACTTGTGGTTTAGGAAGGTACTACATTAGGAAGGATTGAGATTCCTATTTCCTAAAACAAGGGATTGGATTTTGTTTCTAAAGAAGTGATTTGATTTTGTTTACAAAAACGAGAGGATAGGACCTAGTTTCCTAAATGAGAGATTGGATTTGGTTTCCTAAAAAGAAGATTTGATTTGGCATGGATTTAGGAAGGAGAAGTTTTAGAAACCCTAGGTTTGGAAGACTATAGTTTTGACATGAAAAAGATGTTTTTGAAAACTTATGATTTTGATGTAGAAAATAAGAGGTTTTGGAAACCTAGGTTTTAAGGTAAGATTGGGAATTGGAAATCATGTTTTTGGGAAGGAAAAATTAGAGTTTCCTAGTTGCCGGCTCAAGGGTTTAACTTGGACTCTAAGAAAAGAGATTTTTAGAAAGTGAATTTTTAGAAAGGGAGCTATTTAGAAGGCAATCCTAGAGAGGAGTTTCTAGAAGGAAGATTTTGGAAGGAGCTTTTAGAGAGGAGTTTTTAGAAAGTGAATTTGAAAGGAGATTTTGGAAGGGGATTTTTGGAAACAAATTATTGGAAAGAGTTTTTAGGAAAGATATTTAGGGAGAGTTTTCTAATAAGGAAACCTAGAGAGTGTTTTTAGGAAAAGAATTTTGAAGAGAGCTTTTTGGAAAGGAGTTGAAAAGAAGTTTTTGAAAAATAGATTTTTGGAGGGAGCTTTTGAAAACAATTTTGAAAAGAAGATTGAAGAAAGTTTTTAAAAAGCATGTTGAAAAAGGAATTTTTAGAAAGAAAGATTTGAAAAAAAAACTTTTAAAAAGTATATAAAATATCTCACTTTCTTAAAGCGATTCTAACCATAAGAAGATTAGAACCACTTTAAGATAGTGGTTTTGAAAACAATAAAGGTTTTGAAAATATGGACCATATTGGCCACTTTAAATGTAACACTTTTCTAAAGTAACCCTAGCTATGGAAAAGCTAGAATCACCTTAGGATTGTGATTTGAAAACAAGTTTTGAAAAAGAAGATTTTAATGTAAGCTTTTGAAAACGCTATTAATGCAAGTTTTGAAAACGAGTTTGAAAACGAATTTTGGAAGAATGTAAGATCATAATATGCACAATGCAAAGAGGGTCGTGAAAATACAAGGTTAAAGGTTTCACTACATAATCAAGGGGGCCGAGTCCACGTAGTCTCCGGTTAGACTAAAAGAAAGTCCCCGACACGGTGACTCTCCAATAGCCTAATCCTATAGATGGACCGGGAATTCTCTTGTTTCAAGCATGCAAGAAAGGGAGGGGAAGAAAATGGGGGATTAAAATAGAAGAAAACCCAAGTAGCTTAGGAGAGAGAAAAGAGGGGGAAGATGCATAAACTTAAAAAGAAAGCCTACCTTGTATCTTATTTATATTACTTAGCTTTGCGTGCTTTGCTTTGCTTGCTTCGCTTTGGTCTTCACTTCAGTCTTCAAGAGTTTGTCTTCGATCTTCAAACCTTTATAGTTGCAGCAATCCAAGCCTTTAATGGAGGGTTTGAGGCTAGTGAATGAGTATATGAGAGTGTATGAGTGTGTAGGAGGCTAGGGTTTGGAAACCTAAAGGAGACTAGGGTTTTGGGAGGCTACAAGCTCTGTATATCGAAGAGTAGGGTTTTTAGACTGGGTTTGCGGACCTCTTTCACGCTAGAGGAGGCTCTGTATTTATAGAGAGAAGCTTGACCTGGCACCTGTTGCAGTGGGGCCAGGCTAAAATTTTTTCTGGCGCCACTACTAGTGGCGCCAACCAGTTAGGAAAGTTTTAAGGTCTGCAAGCAACGTATTTTGAGAAGATTTGGGCGCCTGTACTAGTGACTACCATGCAATTTTTAGCCTGGTTTCACTAGGAGTGACTCCGGAAGGTCCAGGAAGGATTTAGGGGACCAGAAATGGCCTGGAAGGCCGGAAAAGGATAGGAACTCTCAGAACAGGGTCCCAGAGGTATTTGACCTGAAAAAGGATGACAATAATTGTCAGAAAGGTTGACCGGGTCATTAGGGGCAAAACGGTCAATCGGGCAGGGAAGCTGCCGGTACGAACTCAAAATGTCCCTGAAGAAGACTCGAGATTTTAAAACATTATTTAGAATGTTCCTAAGAGGCTATCGGTTTGATACCCATAGCCATGTGGTCGGAAAAGGCGACAGGGCCACTAAGGGTAAAACGGAACTGACTTGGAATGATCCGGAAAGATAAAGATAGGTCGATACTACTATAAAAAGCAATCTCGGGACGCTACCAGTTTGATACCCAAAGCCGGTGGTCCCCGGGGCGTTCAAATGCCTAAGGGCAAAATGGTCATCTTGACCAAAAAGTCTCGGAATTGGCCCGAAACTGACTAGAAGGCACCTAATCATACCGGATCATCTCTAAGACAATCTTGGAAGGGTGGACTTACCATTCTGAGGACTTAGGTGTGTTCTCAAGAAACGTGTCAAAAAATGGCCTTAGGGGCAGTTTGGTTATTTTTCACTGAAGTGGGCTAGTAGGCACCGGTGTTGACCTAGGTTTTGAGTGTTTCGGCCATTTTGACGAGGGTCCCGTGATACAGGGGCTTGTTGGCAATTCCCTATATCGACCTGTTTGCGAGTATTTTCGCTACTCTGACGGTTACGATGTTTGCAAGTATTTCTGCTACTTTGACGGTTCACGATCATTCCCGAGACTGTCTGATCTCGGGAAGCTACTAAAGGGACTTAGCGCTTGAGAAGTCAACTTTCTCAGAAGGCATGCCAAAACAGACATTTCTGTATTGGCGAGCTAATAGGCGCCAAATGTGGACCGTTCTACCATCTCGGGGACTTGGGGTCTTGTCCCAGTCAACAGGTTTGAAGGGACTTATCATTCTGAAGAGACTTTCTTTGAAAAATGTGCCAAATTGGATAGACTTACCGTCTCGAGGAATCATCTTTCTCAAGAGAGGGATTAGAATTGGAATTGAAAAATGGGACTTACTGATTACTCTTAGAAATAGTAATCTTTTGGCTTAAATTGTTAGTTGATTTGTTGAATTTAGTGTTAATTTAGTATTCTAATTCCTAAAACGCATTAAAACTCTTTTTGTGCATTTCTTGCAGGAATTGAAGCTTAAACTAAGGCAAATGGGCAAATGTAGGGATGACCGATCGATCGGTGATCTTCTGTTCGACCTTCTGCAGCAAACTTCAGAGAGGGCATTTTTTCGATCGGTCGGTCGTTTGATCGGTGACGTCGGAATTTCCTCAACAGACTATACAGAAGCAAACTTCAGAGGGGTTGGTTTTGCGATCGATCGGGCGTTCGATCGCCTGGACCATTCGATCGGGCGATCGATCGGCTGATCGATCGGTCTCCTACCGATCGATCGGTGTATACAGACTCTGTTTTTCTACAGAGTAAAAAGCTATATGTTCGAGACAAAAAGAATGCTAGGTCATTTTCTGCAAAAGCTGGACAATGAAGAAGCTCCAAAAAGGGAATTTTTGTTATCTTGTAAGGTTTTTAGTTAGATTTACTCTTAATGCTTTGTATTTAATGTCTTTTATTGCTTTTGGATCATTGTAAATGAATGCTTGATATATATATGAAGTGAATGATTTTCTACTTTTTCTAGCAACTTTCTATCATTTTTTTGGTACTTTCCCTCATTTTCTTAGCAACCAAACACTAGTTCTTTATAGTTTAATGGTAGATTTGGCTTCTTTTATGTTATTTGACATAGATTCTAGTAGCTAAATACCCCTTGGATGTGGTTGTGAAGATCCACCAAGGATCTTCAAAGGGTTGAAAATGGGTTGCATGAACTTTAAAGTCATATCCTCAAAATTATATGGTTTCATTTGATTTAGCATGAAATTCATTAGAAAAACTTAGATTCATAACCCCTTGGCAATATTTATGCACAAATCAATGTTTGGTATAGGTATTGCACATGTCTAAGGTTTGATTCTAGGGTACCAATCATAGATTCCCTCTTTATGCTCAATCAAACAAAAACCCACATTTTAATAGTCGACATTTTTCGAATCAAGAATCCAAGGTGAGATTCTTGATTTGAGTTATAAACCTCTCATTGGAGACCCTTGTTGTGAATTGGTGGATTGAAACAACCATGTCCAAGCCTTTCTTCTAAATTGCATAAAACTAGCTTTAGTTGTCTTTATTAGTCATTAAATTATTGCATGAAGCATTAAACCACCATCATCTCAAAACCAACATATTTTCGGTCTCTTTTATGTTAGGAAAAGATAAGAATTTTCATTTGCAATCCATTAAGATAAGTACCCATGCTAGTTGAGCTTTGTTGCTATATTTGCAGAATTCCCTTGGGAGAGAACGACACCGGATCCTCCGGTTTTACTACAAGCGCGACCTCCGTACTCTTGCGGAGTGGCTCCAGTTGAAGCACATTTGGAGGCGTGTCACTTACCATCTTCGGAAAGACGTGCCTATTGGAATTAGAAAGGGGACTTACCGTCTTCAGAAAGACGTGCCTATTGGAATTGAAAAGGGAACTTATCGTCTTCAGAAAGACGTGCCTACGGGATTGGACCGAACAACCCTTACAAGGGCATTTTGGTCATTTTGCTTCTATTTGGGTCTGGTGGGCCTGCGAAGTGATGAATAGATAGGATTAGACTTGGAAAGTTGATTTGACTCAAAATATGTCCGCATTAACTTGAATACAAGTCTGGACAGACTGTAGACCGCCGAGCGGTCAAAAATGGGGTACTTACAGTATATACGCTGCCTTGTAACGCTTATGCATGAGTTTGATTCAATATATGCGTTATGCAAATCGATGATGCACATCCTTGATTATAACAACTCAATTTATTCTAGAAGTTCAAGTTTTGAAGAACACTTGTTTTTATCGCTAAATCTTTCGAATTTGAGACTCGCGACGTAGTTGAAGGATTTGAGTTATTAAATTATCTCATTTAGGATTCCAAGAGACGCAATTGGTTGGAATGATTGATTCTGGGACTTTTTATTTCTTAGTTTAAATTAGATAATCAATCTTTCCTTAACCTAAAACCAGATTTTTTTTTTATTGGAGTGTTTTTCCTAAGATTTTTTATCCACGACAAGTTTTCCTATTTACGTAAACCATCTTCCTTGTGGGATCGACCTCGTATTTACTAGAAATTATTACTACATCGCGGCCGTGCATTTGCAGTTAAATATCACCCTTTTAGGGAGCAATCAGAGTACTATGATTGTTGGGTTTGTTCATAATTATTGTTTTGACGAGGCTTTTGGTTTTTTCAAGGATTTGCAGCCAGTGGGAATTACACCCAGTAGAATGGAGAGAATTCAAATTTGAAGATCTTGAACCTGTATTTTTTGGATGTAAGAAGTTCCCCCTTCAAATCCGGTTATAACTTCACAAAGGTTTTAACTCTATTTGGTTTTGTTTTGAACATTAAAACCATAAAGGAAAAAATAAAATAAAATAGTTGGTGAGTCTACCATTACAATTACTTTAATGGACAAAGATTTCCTCTAATCTAGGTTAGAGAAATTCTTCATGTACCATGTACGTGACAGCACACATATTAAAATGGTATTATTAATTTATTTATATTCTCTTTAGATTTTAGACAACCGATGTTATTAATCTATTTATATTCTCTCTAGATTTTAGGTACCGTTCATAATATTACTATACTTGTAAAACATATTAAAATAAAAGATAAATATATAAATACATGGTTAAATGGTATGATGGCATATACACAAGGCAGTAAGAATACGTACAACTTAATTTGGAGGAAATCCATGTCCTTAATCTATATAATAAAATACAACTTTTTTTTAAAAATGTTTCTCTTACATTTGTATCCAATGACTTGTAAGCACTCCATTTTTGCCCGCTCGACAGTCTCCAATCCGTTCAGACTTGTATTCAAGTCAATATGAACATATTCTGAGTCAACTCAATTTTCTAAGTCTAATCCCATCAATCAATCGCTTCGCAAGCCCATTGGGCCGAAATAGAGGCAAAATGACCAAAATGCCCTTGGTGGCATTGCTCGGTCCAATTCCAGTAGGCACGATTTTCAAAAGTGGTAAGTTCCCATTTTTCCAAGTCGAATTTCAATTAGAATTCAATTTGGCACTTCCCTCGAGAAAATTGATTCCTCGAGGCAGTAAGTTCATCCTATCTGGCACGTTTCCGAGTGAACTCTTCGGAACAGTAAGTCCCTTCAAACCCGTCGACCGTGATGAGATCCCAAGTCCTCGAGATGGTAAAATGGTCCACCTTTAGCACTTGCTAGCCAGCCAATGCAAAAATATCCGTTTCAACACGCCTCCTAAGAAAGTTGATTCCTCAGGCGCTAAGTCCACCTGACAGCTTCCAAAGATTAGGCAGTCTCTGGAATGATCGCGACCCGTTAGAATAACGGAAATACTCCTAAACATCGCAACTATCAGAGTGGCGGAAACACTAGCAAACAGGTCGATACAGAGAATTGCCAGCAAACCCCTATATCATGGGACCACCATTAGAGTGACGAAAACACTCAAAACCCAGGTTAACACTGGTGCCTGCTAGCCCACTTCGGTGAAAAATGACCAAACTACCCCTAGGGCCATTTTCAGCACGTTTCTCGAGACAGTACCTAAGTCCTCAGAATGGTAAGTACACCCTTCCAAGATTGTCTTAAAGACAATCCGGCATGATTAGATGCCTTCTAGTCTGTTTTGGGCCAATTCCGAGACATTCCGATCAAGATAACTATTTTGTCCCTAGGCATCCAAGTGCCCCGGGAACCACACCGGCTCTGGGTATCAAACCGGTAATCTCCTGGGACATTCTAAGTAATATTTCCAAATATCGAGTCTTCTTCCAGGACATTCTGAGTCCATCCCAGTAGTTTTCCAATCTAGTTAACCGTTTTGCTCCTAATGGCCCAGTCAACCCTTCTAACACATCTTGTCATCATTTTTCAAGTCTACTACCCCTAAGACACTGTTCTAAGGGTTCCTATCCCTTTTCGGCCTTCCGAGCCATTCCCGACCCTTTCAAATCATTTTCGGACTTTCCGAAGTCACTCCTAGTGAAGTCAGGCTAAAAATTGCATGGTAGTCACTAGTACAGGCGCCCAAATCTTCTAACGATACGTTGCTTGCCGATCTTAAAACTTTCCTAAGTGGCTGGCGCCACTAGTAGTGGCGCCAAGCCAAATTTTGGCCTGGCGCCACTCAATGTAAACTTTTGCCTGGTGCCACTGCAATAGGCTCCAGGTCAATCCTTTTTCTATAAATACAGAGCATCTTCCAGCATGAAAAGGGTCTGCAAACTCAGTCCAAAAACCCTATTCTTTGATACACAGAGCTCGTAGCCTCTCCAAACCCTAGCCCCCATACACTCAACCCTAATATACATACACTCACATACACTCCTATACTAGCCTCCAAAGCCTCCATTGAAGACTTGAAGTGTTGCAACCCGAAGCTCTCAAAGATCAAGACAAGCCCTTGAAGATTGACGCAAAGCAAAGCAAGGACTAAAGCAAAGCAAGCAAATAAAAGCAAGCAAAATAAGAAGATACAAGGTAGGCTCTTCATTTAAATTTACGTATCTCCCCCCTCTCTCTTCTCTCTCCGAACCCACTTAGGTTTTCTTCTATTTTAATCCCCCATCTTCTTCCCCCATTTTCTTGCATGCTAGAAATAAGGGACTTCCCGGTCCATGTGTAGGATTAGACTATTAGAAGTCACCGTGTCGAGGGCTTTCTCTTAGTCTAACCGAAGATCACATGGGTTCGGCCCCCTTGATTATGTGGTGAAGCCTTTAACCTTGTATATTCACGACCCCAATTTGCATTGTGCATATCATGATCTTACATCTCTCCAAAATTCGTTTTCAAAACTTGCATCAAAATTGTTTTTAAAACTTGTGTTAAAATTTTCTTTTTCAAAACTTGTTTTGAAAATCACAGTCCTAAGGTGATTCTAGTTTTTCCATGGCTAGGGTTGTTTCAGGAAAGTGTTACATTTAAAGTGACCAATATGGTTCATATTTTCAAATCATTGTTGTTTTCAAAACCACTATCTTAGAGTGGTTCTAACCTTCTTATGATTAGAATCGCTTTAGGAAAACGAGATATTTTATATACTTTTTAAAAACTCTCTTTTCAAATCTCTCTTTCTAAAAAATCTCTTTTCCAACATACTTTCTAAAAATTCTCTCCAATCTCCTTTTCAAAATTATTTTCTAAAAGCTCCCTTCAAAAATCTATTTTTCAAAACTCCTTTTCAAGTTTCTTTCCAAAAAAAGCTCTCTTTAAAATTCATTTTCTAAAAGCACTCCCTAAGTTTTCTTCCCAAAAACTCTTTCCAAAAATCCCTCTCCAAAAACTCTCTTTCTAAAATTCATTTTCCCAAAACTCCTTTTTAACATCTCCTACAAAATTTGTCTTTTCAAAAACTTGCTTTTCAGAAATCTCTTTTCTTAGAGTCCAAGTTAAACCTTAGAGCTAACAATTAGGAAACCCTAATTTCCTTTCTTAAAACATGATTTCCACTCTTTTCTCAAAACCTAGGTTTTCAAAATTTTCTTTTTTACATCTAAATCATAAGTTTCCAAAACCTATTTTCTACATCAAAACTATAGTCTTCCAAATCTAGGATTTCCAAAACTTCATCCTTCCAAATCCTTTCCAAATCCAATCTTCCCTTTAGAAAACCAAATCCAATCTTCCCATTTAGGAAACTAGATACAATCCTTCGTTTTTAGAAACAAAATCAAAACATTTCTTGTTAGAAACAAAATCCAAATATTTCTTAATTCCAATCCTTCCTAATCTCATACCTTCCCAAACCTTAAGTTTCCAAAACTTAAACTTTCAAATCTTTCCTTAACTTTAAGCTTATTAATCTTTTCTAATTCCAATCTTTCTTAATTCCATACCTTTCCAAATTTAAACTTTCTAAATCTGAATTTTCAAAATCTTTCCTAAACTCAAACCTTTCCTAATTTCAAAAATTTTTAAAACTCAAATTTTGAATCTTTCTAAAATTCTAAACTATCTAAATTTTAAAACTTTCCTAATTCAAAACTTTCTAAAGTCAAAACTTTCTAAATTTGAAACTTTCTTAAGTTAAAACTCTCTAAAATTCTAAATTTTTTAAAAACCAAATCTTTCCTATTTCAAAACTTTCCTAAATCAAAACTTTCCAATTCTAATCTTTTCTTATTCCAAAACCTTTCTTAAAATGAAAATTTTCCTAATTCGGAACTTCCCTAAAATAAAACCTTTTCTAAAGTGAAACTTTCCTAAAATGAAACTTCCTTAATTCAAACCTTTCTTAAATCCAATATTTCCTTAATCTTCCAAGTCCAAGTTGAGTAAAATCTTTCTTGAGTCTCAAGTCCTTCTTAAATCCTATTTTTTTTAAGTCTAGGTTTCCTAAATTTCTATCTTTCCAAATCAAAGTCCAATCTTTTCAATTCCAAATTTTAATTTCCAATCTTTTATTCCAAGTACCAAATCAAACTTTTGGTCAGGTCAAACATTCTATTTTCTATTGGACTCTTGTCCAAACTACAACTGACCTGATTCCTCAAAAGGGATACGTAGGCAATTCTCATGGGTGCGGTCATAACCTTTTGTTTCAAATCTCCAATTCCATAACTTTTCTCAAATCTCCAATTCTATAATCTATTTTCAAATTTCCAAAAATCTATTTTTAAATCTTCAATTTCAATTTCCAAAACTTTCTTTCTAATTTCAAACTTCAATCCTTCTTTTCAAATCTATTTCCAAATCTATTGTCAAACTCTCTTTTCTCACACTTGCATATCATGCATCATTCTTTTAAACATTCTTTTCAAAAGTGAATAATTTTGGACATATATTAATTGAAGACTTTAATGGTTGAATTTAGAGTGAATAAACATGTAGGTACCGCAAGAGCAGGGTAGGGTGATGGTTTAGTACGTCTTCCCTACACGTAACCAACCTTTGAACCTAAGATCACTGTTTTCGAAGACCAAATGGAGTTATCTTCAAAAAAAAGGCTTAAATATTTTTCAAAGGTTGCCAAACAACTTGTTTTCTTAAAAACACTCTCTTGAGGAAGTATTTTCAAAATCTTTTCAAAAACCCTAAGTGTGTTCTTGGGATTGTGCTTAGTTTTTAAGTGACCTAACTCACCTTAATTAAGTTAGGTGGTGACTCTGAACGTTTTTCAAAAGCCCTTTATTCAAATCAATTTTCAATTCAAACCTAGTCGCACTCATTTTTCTAGGAGGGTGAGTTCTAACGAAAGAATACAATATTTTTTTTGCTTATGTGTGTATTCCTCGAGTGCGAAAAATTTAGGCGTGACATGACTCAAATTCAATTTTGGATTGCATTCAATAGTTAAGATAAGTTCAACCTTTTGCCCAAACCCAAATCTAGCCTAAGAAGGTGAAATACCTAATTTACCCTTGCTTTTCGTATCTCCCAATAAAGACACCAACAGGTCTTCGCCAAACATCACATGCCTCTCTTTTATGCCTCTCTCTTCCCTCACTACCATCACATTCCAATTCCCAAGAACAATTTGAAATATCACCCCCCCCCCCCCTCTCTCTGTCTCTCACAAATAGTTAAACCCACCTTCATCTCCTCCATGGTTAGGAACCAAACCACCCCTGAAGCCCCAAACCACCCATCTCCTCTCTCATCTCACCTTCATCTCTTCCCCGGTGCGAAATTTCAAGTGATACGTTTTTGGGTAAAACCCAGTTGCCTCGCATATATTTTCTCTCTCTAAAAGCCTTCACCACTCACACTTTATTTCTCAAACAAACCCTGTAGTTGACACGAAATCACTCCTCTCCGTCACGCTCTTTCTCTCTCCCTAAAAAAAAAAACCACAACTGGCCAAGCCACCTTTATGGCCACCAACTCCACTCCCTCACAGCCACCACTAACCATGGTGGAGGAAACCCAGCTACCTCACACTTTCTCTCTCTAAAACTACGTTAAAAAATAGTACAAAGTCAAATGCTCTCTCTCAAGCCAACAAACTCGAATGGGTCTTGAAATACAGCTACGGAAGCTTCCACCACCGCTAGTGGTCATGGTATTTTAGGGTCTAAAAGGTGAGGCAGTGAAGAGATGGTTTTAGGTTTTGTTCGTTGTGGGTGGTGGTACGTATAGAGAGAGAAATGGAGACTTTTGGAGGCAAAGTGTGTGTTTTCTAGAGAGAAGTTATTGCTTTTAGAGATAGCAAAAAAGTGATGCATTGTGGTGGTTCTTTATGGTGGGCTATGTGGGAGCTGCATGTATAGGTTTGTAATTGTTAAATGTTTGACCCTAATATCATAATTTCGTAATTACCTAATTACATTCATTGCATGGTTAATTGATATATAAAAATAATGTGGGTGCATGTGTGTGTGGCATGTGGCAAGTAGTGAGTTGAATATTGAATCATTAGTGAGTGTGTGCATAGGATACCTAAGTGAGTTAGTGAGTGTGTGCAAATGATACCTAGAATGAGAGATACACTCTTGTATCTAGTTTGACTTGCTAGTCATAAAAGAAGTTAAAAAGAAAAGAAAGACTAATGGAGTGTAGGTGGCTTAACATCCTGGGAGAGAGAAGAAGAAAAAAAAAAAAGACAAAAGTTAAGAGATTTTGGCTACCATCATTTAGATATAGAGAGAGATAGAGGAGAGATAGAGAGAATAGAAGAGAAAGAGAAAGGAGGAAGAAGAAGAAGAAGAGGAAACTTGGGTGGGTTTGTTGCATCTTGATTTCAAGATCCAAAGTAAGATCATCATGTTCTTACTTTATCTATCTTATTTCCATGGTTTAGTGCATCCTAGTATGTTTTATGCCACGAGAGGAGGTTAAGGAAGATGATGGAGGAGAGGGGTGGTTGGAGTTTTCATGGTAGAAGCCCAAAGTTTTCATCTTATATGTTTACTATTTTATGACGAATTGGTCTATCTAAAAATATTATTTCTAGATTCATCTTTGAACACCTGAATTTAGAGTTATAATAGTCATTTGAGCTTTAGTCTCTCTCAAAAATATTATATTTTCGAATTATGGTGAATTTTAGAAGTTGGACTATCACTGCTGAAATCTGTTACCCTAATCTGTCACCCCTATCTTGACAGCAACATTTGACCAAGTTAGAGTAGTCAAAACTTTGTGAAATTTTTACTGTATCTATTAGAAATGTGGATGAAATTACATACCAAATTTCAAATTATTTTGATATCGTTTGCTTATGTTAAGTATCTCTCAAAGATGGATGATCTACAGCTAAATTCTCAATTTTGCAGTACTGTCATGTTTTATAAAATATCAAATAAATACTTAGACTTGTCCAATAAATGTGAAATTTGGTCTGAATACTCTCTGAGATGTCTATTTTGTATTTCCCAAGTTTTGAAATTATTTGGTATTAGCTCATGAAGTTGTACCCATATTATGAGACCTCTGTCAGTGTTGGCAGATTAAAGGACTTTGTGGATTTTGGTACTTTTAAGCTATTGCATTGCTTAGACATATGACATCATGTTTTAATACTTCATTGGCATTATATACCTCATGTTAGAGAAGTGTGGATCATGATTGTGTATTGTTAAAAGATTGTGAATTATATTTTCTAATCTAACATAGTTTTGGGTGTTAGGTGCTAAAGGAAGATAAGATCTATCAACGTTAACCAAAGAGTGATCTTTGTCATGGAAATATAAGATAGTGCGGTGAAAAGTGAAAATATAAGATAGTATTATTCATATTGAATGGATTGTTTGTTTGTTTTCTATATGTACGGTGGCAGTGCATTCATATTAGGTATTAATGGTGTTTATATATGAGGTGAAATTGGTGTTTATATATATAAGGAGTTATGTGGAGACATAGGTGATTATAAATATATAAGGTGACATTGCATACCATCCATATTGTATGTCTTGCATTGCACTGGAGAGAGTTAACTATGGTGAGTTAATCAAAGGCTTAGTCATAGTGGACTAGCCTAGAAGTGCCACAGTGGGCATTCCTTAATAACGAGTCATTGATATATTGGGCCAACGTTATTTAAATCACGCACACATTCGAGTGTTTTATGTATTGCATCACAATAGATATTGAATTTCATGAAACAAATTACATCATTGGTGGTGGTGATTAGAGTATAATTACATATTGTTCATATTAGTGTTTTATAGATGATTATATATCATTGATTGATTAATTATTTATTGATAGCTGATTCTATAATTATGTATATATCATTATTTATGAGTTTAATTATTTATTATGAGCACGTTGACTTTTAGCTCACACTCACATAAACTATTTTGTCAAATACCATGGAGATTGTGGTTCGGTTTACTATAGTCTTGATCTTAGCCACAGTAGCATTTATGTCAGTGTTAGGATGTCGTGTCTTGGAGCTTGGAAAAGTTCTTATTACTTTGCTTTCAGTTCTTCGTCGTGTTTGTATGAGATGTTGGGATATGATTTATATTTGTACTATACTTTATGTTAGTTTCAGATATGAGAGTTTGTTGTATGCCTGGGTTTGTAATGATGTAAGTAGTTTATAGTTTATTTTTAATGTCCATTATGGTATGTGTGGATAGTTCTTGTTTATCTATGTCATTGGAATATATTTTGTTGAGTCCTTTTTCTAGTATGTGTTAGGGTATCGTTTGCAGGTATGATGACATGTGCAATCCTGTCTCGCCTAATGTGACATTAATGATATCTAATTGGGATAGGGACGTGACATTAAAGGTTGTGTGGTCATTAGAAAGGGAGTGGGTCTCTCTTGGTAACTGATGAGACTTTTGCTGGCTTCCATCGAAGGCTAGGGACTAAGAATGAGCTTCATTCCCCGTTGGTTTTTCTCCTCTTCCTCCCTCTCAATTTCTGTCTTCCGCTCTTGCATTGAAGATTTTAAGGTGACGGGACCTCTCAAAAGAGTGGGGAGTGAGGAAATATTGGTTTTGCGATAAATGTGCAATAAATTGTGATTGAATTTTGTATTGCTTTTGTCTTCTTTCTTTGGTTAGGTATTTTCTATATCTTTTCAACTTCCATCATTTTTCATTCTTAAGAAATAATTTGATAACAAAATTTTCACAGGTCTAGCAAGTGGGAAGGTTGGATTTATATTCTCATAAACCAAATAAGAGAATCATGTTTGAGATCGAAAATGACTTTAATTCTATTGTTATTTTTCATTAAAAACGTATTATAGGGTGCTTTAAATAAAATTATCATTATATATATTCTATGACAAAGAAATTTCTCACATTTAACGCTAAAAACTGAATGAAATTTTAAGTTATTATGGAAACTATTAAAAAAAATTCTATATTATAGAGTGCTTTAATATTATTCTCTACCCTCGAAAACTCAAAACTACAAAAACGCTAATGAGAGACAGTGTGTGTGTGTGTTGGGACTCGGGAGGGGAATGTACCATAAGGTGGAGGTAAAGTGTGATTGATAAGACCTATCAGTTGTAAAGCACTCAATAGAAGGAGTGTAGAGAGGACAAGACAGCACTTGAATGCTTCTCCATCCCTTCGATACATGCAAAAGGGGGGAGAGCAAGAAAAAATGACTTTTCTTTTCCATTTCCTTAATCATTCCCAAGTAGCGAAGCAAAAATGTACTTTTTCAATTATATTTAAAACTTTCATCAATCTAAACGAAGTTAAGTTGAAAATAGTACGTCATCTACGCTCCAAATATATCATTTTTTTAATTCCTTATCTCTCATTTTATTTATCATCAAACCTTTGAAAAATTTTAGCCCGCATTGAGTAGACTTCTTTAATTCTTTGCTGCACAACAGATGAAAACCAAACTACTGAAGAAAGATTCAATCAATTAGTTTATTCATATTTAAACTAACATATAAAAGAAAAGAAAAGATTTAAGAGTGTCTCACCTAATGAAGTTCTAACAATTTTTTATTTGGTTCTTCCTTTTTCGGCTTCTTTAAGTTGCTTGGTCCTGTATGGCATGAAATTCAAACAAAACAACCTTAACTTCCTTCTTTGGAGAGAGGAAGAATGAACCTCTAAGTCATTAATTAAGAAACAAAGCAAAATCGACATTATTCATTTTGTTCATCTTCTTTGTACAAAGTTGTTCATGGAAATTAAGCAAAATCCAATCAAAACAAGTAACAATAATAGAGGTGGAGTCTTTACACAAACATATGTCCCACGTTTTATATTAATTTCAGTTCTACACTATTTTATACTATTTATATTTGTACATCTACCTCAGCTTGCTTAGTTTCACCATGCTTCTTTATTCTAGATGAGTTATGTCTCTCAGTTTGCCAAGTGTAATCTATACGCACAAGTTGTTTTGTATTAATACACAAATGGATCCCACACCAAATATATATAGGTTTAAATTTTGTTCCTGAGCACGGGTCATCATGCATCAATATTGACCAACCAAAAAAAAGGCCAAATTCTAGATCAGGAAATTACATACACGTGTATAATGGGTTTCAAGTTTGAAACAATCTGTGGCACGTGAGGTAGAAATGGTGATCGTAGATTAGATGGACCCACAAGCAAACTATGATTTACAACTGCAAAAAGAAAAAGACAAGTCATGATAGATGTTGGTCTTTACTTAGCATTTGTGTATATCACCTTATGCTTAAGTTAAATACAAATGAGAAAATGATAAATGCATTTGTGTATTTTGTTCACTGAAGGTATTAAGCATGTGTATGGCTTTAACTATTTTTGTTTTAATGGCTTTATGACTATGATATTTTGTTCATTAAAAAAATTAGTTTAAGCATTTTGATTCATTTAATAACTGAATTCTTCCCATTACATTGGTTTGTAGATCATTGTATTTTTAAATTGTAATGTATGATTTCATAATATTTATTCTAAGATATAAGTATTTGTTAATTTTATTTAATTTTGTAAAAAGTGTCGTAGGTACAGATTATCTCTAATTCATATATACAAAAATGCACGATCATGAGGACAATTTTGTAAATTTAAACATCTCTCCTTCCAACTCCTCTTTCCTTTCCATCCTCTAGAGACTAGTTTTTTTCTCTTCCTTCCCCTCTTTTCTTTTCACCCTCTCCTTCCCGCCAGTCAAACACACCATTGGTGTGGATATAAACTAAAAAATAAGTGAGGATAAATGTCCAACAAAGACCAAAAAAACTAATTAGTACCAAAAAAATTAAAAAATAAAACTAATCAACATTCTATTTTACGATTTTCCGCAATTTCTGGTAATTCACTACAACAAAATTGTCCGACCGTGGGCCCTACTACAGCCCAATTCAAACCTGTCAAAATGATTGTCCTTGCTTTCAATTTTGAATCCTTGAAATGCGGCCGCGGGGGGGGGGGGGGGGGGGGGGGGGGGGGGGAGGGAGGGGCTGGCTTGTGGTGGTGTGTTGTCGAAGAAGAAAAAAAAACTCTAATAAGCAAACAGACACCTGTACACTTAACCACTAGATATGAACCCCTCGTAATCAATTCTAAACCAGTTAGTGCATGAAGAAACAATATGCAATTAAATAATAAACATGCATTCAGCATTCAGTTTCATTAAGAAATACCAAAATAGTAAAAACTAATAAGCAAACAGACACCTGTACACTTAACCACTAGATATGAACCCCTCGTAATCAATTCTAAACCAATTAGTGCATGAAGAAACAATATGCAATTAAATAATAAACATGCATTCAGCATTCAGTTTCATTAAGAAATACCAAAATAGTAAAAACTAATCACCACGTGCCCATGTGACTAAGTTTCAATGGTCCCATAGTACTAAAGTATTGTCACTTATATTTAAACTTAATATTAAAAAAAAAAATAATAGAAGTAAGGGTGCCACCTTTCTAAATTTTTATTACTCACAAACATACTCGCGTGGTCTCAAGATACTGTGGGTGGGTTGTTAAGGGGATTTCACTTTCACCTCAGTTTTGATTGCTTTCTCCAGTATTGAGTTAGGTCGGATGGCTGTTCTGGGTAATAAAAAAAATAAAAAGAGAATTGTCACATCAAGTAATGTCACTCAAATTTTAAGATTTGTAGAGTGGTATCCATCCAATATATTGAGAGTAAGAATTATTACAATAATAGTATGCTAGAAACATGAATACTACTTCTCTACGGAAGTTATTAGGGAGAGAGAGGGGGAATTCAATTCAAAAGAAGTTATACTTGAACCACTAAAGTACATTCCAACGTTGCTTAGTTAGTCTCGAGTCCTTAAGTGAAACTTTAGTATCTGTTTCAAACTTGAGGACGGAAAGAAAAAGGAAAAAAAATTGAGGGAAAGTGAAGGGAAGCTAATTTTTGTACCCAAAAAAAAATAAGGGAAACTAATTTGAAATTTTTTTATTGGAATTTTTTTTTTCTTCTCTCTTAAACCAAAATCCAAATAGAGGAATAATGAAATAATTATTGTTCCTTTATTTTTCTTTCTTTCTTTAAAGTTCCTAACAGTCTCTCAGGAGTTCAAGTGAAACTTTTTTTTGTTGCTTCATTAGCCTCGAGTAAAACTTTAGCGGTTAAAGTGACATGTTTGTTGCTGAAAATTTATTTTTGAATTGAATTGATCTCTCTCTCTCTCTCTCTCTCTCTCTCTCTCTCTCTCTCTCTCTCTGTCTGTTTGTGGGTGACAGGGGTCACTCTCAGCATATCGTCCACCAGAAAGCCTCGTACATGATCGGGTAGGTCTTTAAGAATAACAAGTTTTTCATTTTGATCATTACTCATGTAAGCAAAGCACATCAGCGCACTTGTTGCCTCCTCTTAAAATGTGCTTGAGGATGCATTTGCACCTTCTTAGGAGAATATTGAATAGTCAACCAATGTTACGTGGGGAGTCTTGGACAGTGTACAGATTGATGAGAAGACTATTTTAAACACTTCATTGCAGGAATTGAACATGGTCATCCAGAGAGCATATGGGCATGCAACATAACAGCACAGATTTCTTTTTTCGGCATTTTTTTTTCGTTTCTTTTGGTCTTCAAAATAAGTTTTCATTATCCTAAAAAAGCATACAATAACTCAAGACACGACCCTACTAGGCTTGCAAGGACAAAGCCACACACGGCCAAACACGTGAGACAAAAGCTTAGCATAATGATAAAACTCTCACAGAGAAACTAGGAACAAACCACGCACGGGCATACCCGAAATGGTTATTACAATAACACCTCTTACAACCCAAGAGGATAGGCCAACAACCATTACAAACTTTGTCGTTATTAAAATAAGTACAAATTCAGGGCATTAATTGAACTGATCTAATTAAGCGAACAATGAGATCTCTGCTGGTTACATCTACGATGACACAACATCGATTGCACTGCCCAATGGCCAAGCTGCTTCAGCTAGAAAACCATGGTACTTGACTTGCTTCACCAACGTAACCTCTTGGCATGGATCCAGGCCGAACCCGTTTACAAGCAATGCGAACTGATAAACTAGATCCATGCAGATGTATGGAAGATCTAACACGCGTGGATATGCAGATTTGGCATCCTCCAGCTTTGTTCCACAAGCTCTCTTAGCCGCATCCTCGAAATCGACAGGACGAACTTTGGCAACAGGCACATTCGGATCGACAAAGCCAACCTGCGCAGCTTTGTCATAGAAAAACGAAGCAACATAGAGATTCTTCTGTCCTTTCCCACCTCCGCCATTCCACACCCCACCAAACGTGCACTTGGGATGTGTACATTGGGATTCAACTTTTAGAGCTTTAGTGGCTACTCACCTACATTTGTTCATGCTCGAACCAGAGGGAGAAGCTGATGCAGGATAAGATGCTCCTCCGTACTCGTAGGATCCATGGTATCCGACAAGGATGCATGGGCTGCTGCTAGAATTTTCAACCTTCAGAATCTCAGCTCGAGCTGCTAATAAGCCGTATTTCAAGTAACTGTGAACGTATAGGTGATAGTCTCTTCCCCTGAGGTTCATCTTCTTCACATAGGTATCGTTTCCAGTTGACTTCCTCGGAGCTTTTGCAGCATCTTTCTCTGAGATTGCGTATGCCATTTGCACAGACCCACCTCCCATATCAACTACTCCTACTGTTCTCATGTATTTCTTGCCCAAATTGCCCAGTAGGTAGTTGATTGTCATCCATTGATACGCACCTTCCTCTGTTCCATCCAGTACTGTGACCCATTCTGGCTTGGATTTCAAGTTGCTCTTGTTCTTCAAAAGATCCCTGACCGCTTGCAAGATTTTGTCTGGCGCGTCGCCTTGCAGTAGCCTCAGGCCTGCGGTTGCCCCGACTCTAACGGGCGTCTGGTGCCGCAACTCCGTTGGAATAACGCTCTCGGCTTTCTCCAGAAGGGAGAGCAGAGAATCTGCAGCAGCCTTGGGGTCTTTCGCATATGCGCTCAGACCTGGTTTTGTCTGTACGAAAAGCTCGAGATCTTTGCCAATGGGAACGAGATTCAAGTGTTTGTCGAAGGAAAAGACGTGGACGCGGCTGCCGGAACTGCCGGCGTCGAAGATGACGGCGTAGCTTTTGGTTGCAGATGCAGTGCCGCTAAGACGGCGGTGGACGTATTTGAGAGAGAGGTCACGGTTGGGAAAACGGGCGGGCATGAGAAAGAGCACGAAGGAGATGAGGAGGAGAGGGACTGAGATCGCCAGGAATATTCGTCGCAACCGGTGGATCTTGTCGGAGAGGGACTCATGTTGCCCGGTGCCGTTCAACATCTTGTGCAGTTGATCGGCGGCGGCAAGTGGCGTAGAGACTTGAGGACTGCCTCCTCGAGGAGTTTTCAACGTGATCTCAAAAGATTCAATCCTAACCGTCCTCTGTTGAGCATATACTTACTTATACATGAAGTGTTGATGCCTAGTCGAGATTCAAGTCTAATGAGCAAACATTTAATAATAAATTCTGAATCAAGTAGCAAATGAGGAAACAATAAAGAATTGAAAATTTCTGTTTTTACATAATTTCTATGCAGAAACGTTCCCAACATAATTTATTAACGGTTTATTAAAAAAAATAATTCTATACAACAAAAAAATTAATATATAATTTATCATGTATTTAAATGAAAGTAATTTATTTTAAAATAAAAAAATCTCGTAATGATCATTTTTATAAAAATGTCACTACTACATTGTTATTCTAATGGAAGAACATCATTTTTTAAATAAAATTAAGAGCTAATATCATGAGTATTTTGGTTTAAAATAAAAATATCACAAGTAGTCACATCAATTTATATCGAAAAGTTTTGTTATTATAGCATAGCTAAATAAAAAAAACACGCAATGAGCATACATTGTGTCCGTCGGATAAATTGAGGTGGTGCAGTAGAATTAAACTACTATCCTTTAAATTTAAATTTTACATGGAGACTCATTTAATGAACGAAAAAAATAAAAGCAAAATCATTTAAAAACAAGAATGCTTATCTTGCACTAAACATTTTTTTTAGACTCACGTGCTACACATGGAGAGAGAAAGAGACCATTCAAAAAACAAAGATTTCCAAATCCAAACCAAAACATCTGTCTCTATCTCCTTGCGTTTAGAGAGAGAGAGAGAGAGAGAGAGAGAGGGAGGGGGGTGTAGAATTGTGAAATGTTTTTGAATTGCCTCTTCTCTTTCTGGAAAGATTATTCAGATAAGAAGACTATTTTAAACACTTTGTTGTACGAATTGAACATGCGTATCCAGACAGAATCAGTGGCACGCGAACGGTACAGATTTTCTTTTCATTTGTTTATTTGCTAGGTATCTATACCAAACAGGATAATTGGATGAGCGACCATTGTTGGAATTATTTTATAGAAATTTTAAAATATTTGAAGGTTTTCTAATTTTTTACTTACAATGTTACATGTATTTTATGGCCATTTGTTACATACTATTTATTAGAATTTTTCAATAAGACTGACCGACCGTTGGTGGGGTTTCTTTTGCAAGAGCCTCTGCATGTAAGGATGTGCATTATCATTGATTTAAGAAGCATACAAAACCCAAAAGAGATAATGCCATTATAAAAGAAAGAAAAAAAGGGTCCTCCCAACCTATGCATACACACACACACACACACAAATATATATATATATATAACCAACACGTTGTCTCACTTTATCTAGTTAGCATATAAATATATTCTTTTTATATAGTTTTTGAATCATTGCAACTTGGGATGCTTCACTTTCGCCTACTTGATATGATATCAAAGGAGAGTGGCTATGAGCGATTTTAGTTGACAGGGACAATCAAATATTAATAATGAATAAAAGATTAAGCATTATGTCCTTAGTATTCAATTTAAATGTAATTGTTTGCTTCAATTTTATATTTATGGTTTCAATGTAATTTTGTTCTATTCATATACATGGTTATGAAGCCTATTTAGATCACATGTAACGAACAACTCAATTTATGAATGAATTCAACAAATATGGATTAAAAAGATAAATATATGCATACCTTTTTGTTTTAACTGAATAAAACATCCCAGAAGCGATTTTCCCTTAAGACCATTTCATTACTTTAGCGTTCTCTGTCTCATTTTACTTTTTTTCCCTGCTTTATCAATTTCACATACATTTTTTTTTTTTTTTTTCCAACTCTCTTTTCAATTTTTTTTTTCTTTTTTTAACTCTCTTTTCAATCTATTTATGTAACCCTAATTCTGTAAAGAATAAATATTTTCTTATGGAATCAAGATTTTCTCTATTACACATATGAAATAGAAATCTCTATTGCAATCAAAATTAAATTGACACCTCATGTAAATGAAGAGAGAATGAACAAGATGAAACTACCTCGATTTAGTTTTATAAAAACTTACAATACTCGGTAGTTTTGTACAAATGAATAAAATTATTTAATATTTTGATACAATTAATTTTTTTTTTCAATAGTTAAGAGAGCTATTACTCTCACCCCCCTGACATGGGAGGTGAGATGATGGGATGGGTGGTTTGTTTTTTTGTCCGGTTATGCCCTTAATTTTTTTTTTTTTTGGCCGGTTAAACATGTATCAATGGTTTATTTTTTATTTGTTATTTTATTTTTATTTTGTTATGATTAATTTGATTTTTAAAAAAAAATAAGAAAAGATTAAAAAAAAAATAGAGATTACATCAGTAAGTGGAATTGTCAAAGGATATGAGATCAAAGATTTTTTGCTCAGATAATATTTTCTGTTCAGATATGCCTCCCTCTATACATTTGAATTTACCATTGATCAAGCAAGCATTTGTTATTTTTTATTTGTTGTTTTATTTTTATTTTGTTTTGATTAATTTTATTTTTTTAAAAAATAGAAAAAGAATAAAAAAAATAGGGGTCACATTAGGAGTGGGATTATCAGGGGATATGAGATTAGAGATTTTTTGTTTGGATAAAATTTTTTATTCGGATATGTTTCCCTCTATACACCCGAATTTATCACTGATCAAGCAAGAATTTGTTATTTTTTATTTGTTGTTTTATTTTTATTTTGTTTTGATTAATTTATTTTTTTTAAAAATAGAAAAAGAACAAAAAAAATAGGGGTCACATCAATGAGTAGGATTGTCAAGGGATATGAGATCAGAGATTTTTTGTTCGGGTATGCCTCCCTCTATACTTCTGAATTTACCACTGATCAGGTAAGCATTTATTATTTATTATTTGTTTTTTTATTTTTATTTTGTTTTCATTAATTTGATTTTTTTCTCAAAATAGGAAAAGAACAAAAAAAAAAAATAAGGGTCACATCAGTGAGTAGGATCGTCAGGAGAAATGAGATCAGAAATTTTCTATTCGGATAAGATTTTCTGATAAAATTTTCTGTTCGGATAAGATTTTTTGTTCGGATATGGCTCTCTCTACTTATATGAAAAGGACTTCTCTAGATTTTCTCATCTTCTTCATTCCTTCACTTCCTCTACTATCACTCCTTCAATTTATATCAAGATTTGGTCAACATCTTTTTTCTTGAAATCCATAGATAGAGCATAATGGTTGACTCAATTTCAGATAGTTGGGCAGTTGAGAGTGATCTTCCAAGTGCAAAAAGCGTCTCCCACAGAGGTCGTGACTATACACTTGAATTTACCACTGATCAGGTAAAGATTTGTTATTTTTTATTTCATCAGACTATTATTGTTTCATCATATTATCAATTTATTAAAAGTAGACCCAATAACGATGTACTTATGCATATTTGTTATTTTTTATTAATAGAGTTTTGAAGGTAGAGATAAAATATTAGATTAGGTGCAGAGGGTTGGTCGATAAAATGGCATCGTGATTGTTATCAAAAGGTCTGCTAATTTAAAAGATGGTAAGCTCCCAAAGTGTATTCTTGATTGTGAAAGAGGAGGAAAGTACGAACCACCACGGCATCTTTCTGAAGGCCTTGCAAAGAAATACTAGAACAAGAAAATGCAATTGCCCATTTGAGCTGCGAGGTTTACCAATATCTCCAAATGGTGTCATGTGGGGTTTACTGGTTAAATACGATTTTCATAACCATGAAACAGTAGAATATCTTGATGGTCACGAGTACCCGGCAAGACTCAAACCAGTGGAGAAACAATTTGTGCTCGAGATAGCTAGCAATACCAAACCTCGTGAAATTCTTAGTGTCCTGAAAGAAAGAGACCCTTCAAATACCACGAGGATTCAAAGCATTTACAACACCATCTATAAACACAAAGAAGTCAAACGTGGTGGTCTAAATTCTATTCAGCATGTTTTGGATCAATTAATTAGCAAAAGATACCTCCATACTTTTATGACAAATACAAAAACGAACGAAATTACAAATATTCTCTAGGTTCATCCTAAAAGCCTAGAGCTATATATCAACTTTCCCACCGTGCTAATCATTGATGCAACATACAAGACCAATGAGTATCATATACCATTGTTGGAGGTTGTGGGTATCACATCTATACTGTGAACATACTCACTTATGTTCGTATATCTTGCTAATGAAAAGTCAAATCGGTTGACATGGCCTTGAGTATCTTGAAGAACTTGATGCTTGAAAAGGGAGCATTGATACCATCGGTGTTCGTTTTAGATCGAGATTTGGCGCTTATGAAGGCCATTGATACATGTTTCCCCACAACACGTCACATCCTCTGTATCTGGCATATAAACCAGAACGTGGTGAAGTATTGCAGCCCTATTCTTGGTCCAGAGATGAAACGATTTCTCATGTCATGGTACTCGCTAATTATGTCATCGACACCAAAGTCTTGCCAACAGAAGTAGCACACCCTTTTCGGAGAGTTTAAATTCTACCCGCGCGCAACAAAATATCTCTGGGAGACCTGGTTAAGGCTATAGAAAGAGCGGTTTGTAGCGGCATGGATAAATACTTGCATGCACCTTAGAAGTAATTCAAGTCAAAGGTATAGTGATTTCATTGCAAACTACTTTTTGTAACTTTTTGATTTAAACACAGTGCATTTTTCTATTACATGGCAGAGTTTGCCCATGCCAAGTTAAAGCTATATCTGGGGAATACTATGTCATCACTAGATACATCATTTGCGAAAATTCACAAGATGTTGAGAATTTAATTCGGCGACATTCAGAAGTCGTTCAAGAAATATCTCAACATTCCACACCACAAACAAATGGATGACTATATTTTCAGTGGCATAATATGTCGAATTTCATTAGAGGCGTTGGAGTTGATCGATGAACAGCTACAATACGCTGATACCGCCTTTCCCTTCATGGCCGGCTATTGCGACTGTATAATCAAAGTAACGCACCGAGTGTCATGCTTGCACAACCTTGCTAATTATCGTTCACTTTGTATTCCAATTTCGCTGATGGATATTGACGCTCATTGGACTAGGTTATGTATGCATGCAGACTGCTTTAATGATGATGGACCACGATCTGATAGGACATCTAAGGTTCTTGAACTGTTACAGGGGATGGATCCATCTATGCGAGATAATATGATAAACAGGATTATCGATTTGACAGATCCATCTCATAGTACAGTTCAAGCCCCAGTGTACAACATGAAACACAAATGTCGACCTGCAAGTAAAGATAAGCAAAGTAGATGCCGCATAAAGAGTATTCTAGAAGTATCTACTTCAGGATCTAGAGGGGCATCTAGCTCAACTCCAGATGCACCGGTCACTCAACCGACTGCAACCTCGAGAATTCACAACACTCAAACTTTAGCTCCACCCGTTTTGGATCCCTTTATTCAACAATTGCTTAAGGCTTATCAGGATTTTATTAGTTACACTGTTAACGTCCGAGCTGATGGTCATTGTGGATTCAGGGCGATAGCTGCGCAAGTCGGGTCTAGCAAAGATGATTGGGCATGGGTATGGATGGACCTGATTCAAGAGATTCAACAAAACATGAACTTATTCGATGTGCTTTGTCCAGAGCACAATTATGCAAACACTCTTCTACATTCACTTGTTTAGCTCCAGCCTACAGCGTTAGAAGCATATTGGATGAACTTTATGGCTTTGAGAGTTGTCATTGCATCAAGGTACAACCTTGTGTTGCACGCGTTTGACACATATCATTCGGGTTGTTTTTCTCACTTGTCGTTGAGATCTCCCCCAGTTCCGGTTCACGAGCGTTGGGAAATAGCTATTGCCCGTATTGGCGACAATCACTTAGTCCAAGTTTTCTTACGCCCTCATTACCCAGTACCACGCACCCCAATGTGGTGGCGACAACATGTATCAATCGAAACTAGGGGATGGGTTGATAGTTATATAGTACGAATGAATTTGTGGTCAGAAATAATAGGTAGAGGATTGGGTGCCCCCGAAGGAGAGTTTAGTGGAGATATTGATTAGAAGTTTTATTTTTATGTATTGTTGAATTTACCACTGTATTGATATGTTAAAAGTTATTATTTTTTGTATGTATTTTTATGATAAATCAAACGAGTAAAAAATGCATTATTAATTTTCAAGGATAGTCTCAAGAAACAAATCTAAATTATTTTACTTTAGTGTTTTCAAAAAAAATTTATGTTGATTAGTTTTGCATTAAATTTTATAAATAGAGAGAAATTTAAAAAAATTAAAAAATTTTGATCAAAATTTCTTTCTTTTACAAAAATCAGGAGGTGAGAGTAAAAGAAATTATAAAATTTGATCATAAAAATTTTATTTATATAAAAATCCAGGAGATGAGAGTAAAAAGAAATTAAAAAATTTTGATCAAATATTTTTTTAATAAAAAACTGGGAGGTGAGAGTAAAAGAAAAAAAAATTATCAAAAAAATTAGAGTGGATGCCAATATTAGAGTAAGAGAGTGAGACTATAGATAAAATTAGAAAACAAAAAATTTTTAATTATCAAATCAGGGGATGACATGTAGGAGGGTGGGAGTAGAGTTTTTCATAGTAAAAAAAGCGCCTTTAATCACCATCATGTCTTCATTATTCCTCATGTGTGATGCACGTGATATGTAGACCAAAGACTCTTAGGAGAATAGGGGAGGTTAAAGCAAAGAGTAGCGGAAGCCTTATTGGCCAAGGCGGAGCAAGAGGACCTTCTGGAAGTGGCCCATGAGATGACAGCACATGTTTGTTAGACATGTTAATCCTCAATAGCCAATTTAATTAATAAAATCAAATTTTTTAGGCTACAACTTGCATATAATGGGTACATATATGATATCTCGTATCATATGATAATTTTGTCCATTCACTGCAATATCAATAATAATGATCATTTCTATAATCTAAAATGTCTTTGCAATCTTTATAGATTATTGAACGCAAACTTAAAATAGTTGTCACATGTTGAACTATTACAAAGTAGTAAATGGAGTATGAATTCTTAGTTAACGTATAGGTGCTTGTAAGATGACAAGAACTAAATTAGATTACCATAATAATACTTTAAGACTTAACAGTGTCATTTAGAGTATTACTAATTACAGTTAAGAAATTCTTTAAGACTTTAGAATATTACTTTGTATTAAGTATAGTTTGTATGCCTTTAACATAGTCAAACGTTGATGCTTAATTGAAGGCTAAACACGGACTTGTTGAGTTACATAAACAAAGCATGAATACAAGTATATATTTAATATGGAATCTATCACTTCTATTGTAAAAGAGAATATTAAAATATGTGTATTGTAAGTATTGAATTCAAATACTGCCAATATAAAAGATATTTTGTGAATTGAATAGTTAGAATAGACACACATATAAATTAAAGTGTGACAATGCAATTGGTAGTTCAAATCATGTTAGCTTATATGGAATATTAATTGATAGAATGACTAATATATAAATGACTGTAATATATGAAGCTCACTGCTAATCCTTTATATATTGGGTCAAGCATTGGAATTTGTTGATGGATATAATTGCAATTATAAAATAAAGAGGGTTCATTAATACAAATTCATGGTGGATGAATCTCATCATGATTAAGTACATGAATTTATACTTATATACATGTATTAAAATATCTATTGTAAATTACATGCATTTATCCTATTAGGAATGAAAACTATGAAATAAGCCATACTTAACGTAAGTTAACATACATATATTAATATAGGATACATGTATTTATCCTTTTAGTAATACGAATGTATTAGTATACATATATGTATTAATGTAGAATAATACATATATTAATATAGGATACATGTATTTATCCTTTTAGTAATACGAATGTATTAGTATACATACATGTATTAATGTAGAATACATATATCTATCTTATTTGACAATAAGATAGGATACATGTTGATTTTTCATTAATGAAGAACCCTTATAATCTTATACTACATGCACTCTTATTGCTATGTATACGAAGAAAAAATTGGAATCCATCATTTACCTATTCTCAAATATTCTTTAAAAAGTAATTAAAACAAGAGAGCATTGTATGTGTGAATTTGGAAAGTTTTACATTTGTGAAACTCAGTGTGTTCATTATATACTTGAACAAGTTCCAATAATGTTCTTGAAAGGGATTTATAACTTTGATCAACCAAATAAATACTGGAATCGATAAAAGAACAAATTAACAAAGAACTAACTAGCAAAACTCTACACTGATACTTGTTCGTTATTCTTCTTTATGAATAAGGTATGCCAAGTTCTTATGTAACATTATATTGTGTTTAAATTCATGTAAGTCATATGGTTGAATCCTTAAAATTTTTATTTAAATTAAAAGTTGCGTAAAATTATTTTTGGCCATATAAACTATTAATGTTTGGGTTCTTTTAAGTAAGGAATATGCTATACTTTTAGTAAATTTGTATAGAAAAGTCCACTAAAATGATGTAGCATCAGTAACATTTTTGTAAATAAGACTTATTATTATGTGTATTTTAAAAAAAGAAACTATTATTTAACAATATCATTTTGATTATAAATTTTGAGACGACGGACAAAACGTCAAATTCTAGGGCCACTAAAAATTATGCCACACTAATTTGCTTAGAATGAGAAATGGGGAAATTAGCGCATCATTAGGGATGTGCAAGGGAACCTACTAAACTGAAAACCGAAAACCCGACCACATTGCTTTGGTTTTATTTTTCTAATAGCTGGTTTGGTCTTGGTTCTATAATTTAAAGAATTATGAAAAACATGATTTTTAATTTTTTTTTTTGTTGCTTAGGACCATTGTCTACATAAATAATGTAAACTTTACACATTTATATAAATGATAATTAATCACAAGAGAGTCATAAAAAGATATTGAATTCGAGACCTCATGTTGACTCAAAAAAAAAAAAAGTATGGTTAGGATCCATTTTACTATCACTCATATAGGTTATAAAAAATCTATTATAATATGTTAAGGGAGAAGTTCAATTCGTGTTTGACTTTTTTGGAATTTGTGCAATTCAGTTCAAAAAAATTTAAAAATTTTCAATTGTCTTACAAAATTAACTTTATTACAGTCCAATCAACTTTGTTTTCTAATAATTCTATGGACAAAAAAAGAAAAATAAGATATCAGATAACCGCAACGACTTCAGTTATTCAAGTTTTCTGGACTCTCCAGGATTCTCTTAACTTGTTGGCCATTTTTAATGACTGTCTCCGACAATATAAATGCAATCCAATACTAACGGAACGAATCCAAAAGGTAACTCACATTCGACTGGTTTGAAGTTTTCAAATTTCAGTAAACCCCGTCTCCTAGACGTTGTCATTGATTTTTACATTGTCGGCTTCTTTTACCAATAAGTTCATGTATCTTCTTTGCCCCATCCACTTTCAGGCACACTCAATTTCAAAAACTTAAAGAGTCGTCTTTCATGTTACATGTTGGCTTTTGTACGCAGTCGTCTTCCATTTTCTTCTCTCTATTAATTTGTGATTGCTTAGGAAAAAATTAGTTCATAATGTTGTGTCCACGGAATGGTGGGTTCTGATTACGAGTCTTCAACTCATTATGAGAGATTACCTACTGCTCATAATGCTGACATGTGGCTGAGAACTCTTTGCATGAGGGTTTGCCAATTGACCTCAACAATTTCACCAACAGATTTCTTTCTCCCAATAGTGTGGGAACGAAAAAAAAAAAAAAACAGATCAAATCACGAAGGACATTCTTCAAGAATACCTACTGTTTTAATCAATTTTGAGTTTTAGGATATCATTTGTGGGTTTTAGTATATGTACAACACATAGAAAAGATCTCTATTTGTCTTTCTCGCACTTTCTTATGTATTTCTGTGCTAAAAAGTAATTTGATGGTTATCTAAACTCTCTATTTGTGGGTTATGTTGTGTTTGGTTCTCGCAAAAAAAACTTTGTATCAGTTTAAGACCAAGGGGACCTAGAAATTTTCTTGAGGGGGGTCAAGAAAAAAAATTTGAAATTATGGGGAGTTATGGTAAAATTTTTTGAATTTTTGAGAACCAATACTGAATTCTTATCCTAAATATTCAAAAAATTGTGGGATATGAATACAATTTTAAAAACTCAATGGGGCCAAAGCATTAATTTTTGTTATAAACACGTAAAACTTATTACGCCTAAGCATAATTAAAAAATTCAGATGGGCCAGGCCCCTTAGCCCATACATAGGCGTGCCCATGTTTATGACCCAAATAAGCTTTTTTCAAGTTACGTCATTGCCACTTTCAACGTAAATGGACTTTTTTTTTTTTGTTTCCTTCTTTGTACCTACGCCCACAAGCTTTCATCTATTTAAATTTTGTTTTTTTGCATTTTAAAGTGTTTCCTCTTTTTTTTTTTTTTTTTTTTAATCTTATCTCTTACCATTATTCATGCATCTACCTTAATTGTCAGATTTCTTTGTATATTATCAACTGTGTTGGATAAACTTTCTCCCTTCAATTCAAACCATCATATAATGGCCTATGTTTAACTAAATGCAAAACCAGAAACCTGTTTTACTTTTCTTTTCTTCCCATTCTGGACAGCCAAAATGGTTCAAAAGCATGCGAAAATTTTAATCTCTATTTATTTAAAAAAAAAATAGATTTTCATTTCTTTCCCATACAAGATTATACGTTAGTACACATTAGAATTTGGAAGCCACCTTATGTAGGTGTTGTGGCTTTCAGTGAGTCAATCCACCTTTTATCGTCAAACTATTTACCATGGTGAATGGCCCACCTGCACCACTGTTAAGTAGTAATGACACTAGCAATTCCAACTGTGAAATCCATGGAGTTATAACAAATATTCAAATTCCATTGACCCAATATGGAAACACAGTTTATTTCTAATCTCACTTCTTCAGGGTATCTTTCCCTTTAGAGGATATCCTAGAAACGGGTTTTATGTTTAACCCTTTTTTTTTTTTAATTCACTTCATGGCAATACCACATACATGTTCTGGAGATTGCCATATCTTGTCCTACAACCTGATATGTGGCTATTCTTCACATACATAGACATATGACACGGATCCGATGATATCTATCAAAATTCCAAACTGGCATAAATTTTTTTATAGGCTACATGGAAATTACTTTATTAGGATACATTAATTTTGATTAATATCTATCAAAATTTCAGACTTGTTAAATTCTTTTTCTCCCTTATTTTTTTTAATTCCTTTGAGAATTTGTAATATTTTCTTTCTTTGTCCAACTTATTATTCAAATTTTGAGATTAAATAATTGGGCCTGGTTAGCCTCATTATCTATTTTATCCATGTAGTGCTTTGCATGGAAAGCTAAAGTTACATTTCAAAGTGCTTCTGATTCTTTGTTGTTTTAAGTTTTTTCTTTTTTCAAAATTTTTTCTTGTTTGTGGTACTGTTAGATTTGGCATAATTCGTACTCTATTTTAGGGGCTTATATCATCTTAGGTAACAATGACAGTTCATCGAAATCTTATTTCCTTTGCTTTGTTTTATTTGGAAATTCAAGTTTTTCCTTCTCATAATAGCCATTTCCTTCTAATAATAACTTCTTCTGAAACACTTCATTTATAATAACCATTTCCTCATGTTATTTTCTTCTAATATTCTTTACTGAATATTGTGCTCTTGAAGACCAATTCCATCAACTACACTATTATTATTCTTCTTTTTAATTTGTTTGAGAATCCGTTACTTTTTCTTTCTTCATCCAAGTTATTAAAATATTAGAGCTTTCGCAATTTATCACGTGTACATTAGGCCTTATACTATTTGCTTTGGAAAAACAAAAATCAAAACCATCATATTCTGACCTGTGTTTAAGTTATTTCAAAACTACTATCTATTCTAATATATAAAGAAAAACCCCATTTCTTTTTGTGATCCATAGAGTTATTTGCATGTGCCTCATTTTTCTTTCAATACGTGATCATAGGGAAGTGTGAATGGATTTAAACAATGAACACTATATACATGATCTACCGTTTGAGATGACTCGAAAACAATTTCTAGTTTGTCTACATTTTGTCTTAATAACCAATAAGGCTCGAAACAAACAATTACTATTTTTTTTTCAAAACATGTTTTCAGTCATGGACAACAATATAATATTATCGAGAGAAACATTACAATATACGACAATTTCAGGTCCATATGTACTATATAAATTGTCAAAATCACTTAGTGTACAATTTCACAAAAGCTTATAAAGATATGTGCGAAATAAATTATTTGTAGAGGTATATATATACTATATAAATTGTCAAAATCACTTAGTATACGTGAGTCAATACTATTTTAGGTTTATAACAAAGAAAGCTGCAAAACAATTTTAATATAATTGTTATGAGGTAAATTATCTTTTTTTGGTTTGATTATCTATATATATTTATTCACGCTATGAAACTACATTTATTTTATTTGAGCCTATAATTTGTCTAGATTTCTATAATTTTTTAAATCGTGTAATTTCCAAAAATTATGTACACTATGATTTTTATGTATTTGTATAGATGAGAATTTATGTTATTGTTTCAAATTGTGACATTTGTGATATTTAGATCATTTGTAAATTTATAAATCTATGGATTTACACCAACGATGATGCATAGCGTGAATAAATATATAAACAAAAACAAACAAAAGCAAACCAAAATCAAATGAAGAAACAACTTTCTCATTTTAATCTTTTAATATAGATACTTCGAGTTGCACACACGATCGTACTCAACAATTTGGGTTCGTTATGGTGGAAATTTTGTACTTCAAATATGTCGAGCTGAATGAAAAGCGCCGAACAGCTCTGCGTTTCTTTGCTGAGAGACTGCAAGACCGTTAAAAATGTCAAGCAAATCCACGCCTACGCTTGCAAGACCGGCCTCGATAGCGGTCCATTCATTGCTGGAAAACTACTACTTCACTGCGCCGTGTCGATCTCGGACGCTCTCGACTACGCTCGCCGTCTCTTCCTTCGCACACCAAACCCAGATGTCTTCATGTACAATACGCTCATCCGAGGACTTTCCGACTCCGATTCCCCTGAAAACTCCCTCCTCACATATGTTGAAATGCGTCGGAAATCGACTGCAACTCCGGACAGCTTCTCTTTCGCTTTCATTCTCAAAGCTGCTGCGAATTTGAGGTCTTTGAGAGCTGGGTTTCAACTCCATGGTCAAGCTCTCAGTCATGGGCTTGATACCCATCTGTTTGTTGGGACTACGCTGATTAGCATGTATGCGGAATGTGGGTGCGTTGCCTCTGCAAGGAAGGTGTTTGAAGAAATGTTCGAACCAAATGTGGTGGCGTGGAATGCGATAGTTACTGCGTGTTTGAGGTGTGATGATGTAAAGGGTGCGGAGAAAATGTTTGATCGGATGCCATTTAGGAATTCGACGTCGTGGAATCTCATGCTTGCGGGGTATATGAAATCAGGTGAGCTTGAGGTTGCAAGGAAATTGTTTCTGGAGATGCCCATAAAAGATGATGTTTCTTGGAGTACTATGATTGTTGGGTTTTCTCATAATGGTTGTTTGGACGAGGCTTTTGGTTTTTTCAGGGAGTTGCAGCGAGTAGGAAATAGACCCAATGAAGTGAGCTTGACTGGAGTTCTCTCTGCCTGTGCGCAAGCTGGGGCATTTGAGTTTGGGAAAATCCTTCATGCATATATTGAGAAAGCTGGGTTAGTTTGGATCAGTACTGTGAATAATGCATTATTGGATACATACTCCAAATGTGGGAATGTGTGTATGGCTCGTTTGGTCTTTGACAGAATGCCAGGAAAGAAAAGCATTGTTTCTTGGACGTCAATGATGGCAGGACTTGCAATGCAAGGATACGGTGAAGAAGCAATACAGCTTTTCCATGAGATGGAGAAATCTGGAGTTAGACCTGATGGGATCACATTCATTTCAATCCTATATGCTTGTAGTCATGCTGGATTAATTGAAGAAGGATATAGGTATTTTTCTAAGATGAGGGAGATGTATGATATAGAACCAGCCATTGAGCATTATGGTTGTATGGTTGATCTCTATGGCCGAGCTGGTCAAGTGCAGAAAGCCTATGAATTTGTAAGTGAAATGCCAATAAAACCCAACAGCATTATTTGGCGGACTCTCCTTGGGGCCTGCAGCATTCATAATAATGTTGAAGTGGCCGAGCAAGTGAAGGAAAGGCTCTCAGAACTCGATCCCAACAATTCTGGTGACCATGTTTTGTTGTCAAACATCTATGCTGTTGCAGGTAAATGGAAGGATGTTGCAGCTGTGAGACGATCTATGACTGATCAGATGTTGAAGAAAACTCCTGGTTGGAGCATGATTGAAGTTGACAAGGTCATTTACAGCTTTGTGGCAGGTCAAAAGCAAAATAAGCTAACTGAAGAGGCTAATGAGAAACTCAGGGAGCTAATGCTGAAGCTTGGGGTTGAAGGCGGTTATGTTCCGGAGGTTCGGAATGTTTTGCATGACATAGAAGACGAGGAAAAGGAAGATGCTCTTTCTAAGCACAGCGAGAAGCTTGCTGTTGCTTTTGGGATGGCAAGATTGTGCAAGGGCAGTGTTATAAGAATTGTGAAGAATTTGAGGGTTTGCAAGGACTGTCATAACGTTATGAAGCTAATTTCTAAGGTTTATGGCTTGGAGATCGTGGTGAGAGATAGAAGTCGATTTCACTCCTTTAAGGATGGCTCTTGCTCATGTAGAGATTACTGGTGACTGAAGGTTGATGGAGCAACTGTGACAATAGTGCTCCATGCATTGAGGAAAGCAACTGAGCTGCTACTGCAGAGGGAAGGGGCGAGATGTTGGTGATTGGTCCACTAAATGATGAAAAAACAAGGCATAAAATATTGCAGAAGAAAAAAGTTACAATTTCAACCGAAATGCGGGTGAGTAATCTCCACTCCTTTGTTTGACCATTGATATTTGGAATTTTTATGTATTGATATTTGTTTCATGTTGAATTTTAGCATCACAATTACATAATCAATGATTTTAGTTCTCTATTGTGGAATTATAACATCACAACTCGAAAATCTATGATTTTAATTCTTTATGGTGGAAATATGCTTGAAAAATATTTCTGCTGATTTGCATCGATATGCCTTAAAAAATAATTTTTTATTTTGTTTTATAGGTAAGAGTTTGTTTTATTAGGGGAAGAGAGAGAGAGAGGCTGTTGGAGTTTGAACCATGCTATACTTTAACAAAATGGAATGGTTATATCGTCTTGTGATGTCCCAAGTCTCCCCTAAATCTAGAATTACAAAGAACTGGATTGCTGATGACATCATGTTCATAATTACATACCAAACCTAGGATTCACATGAAGGAAGTGAATTGTGTGCACTTTGTAGCATTCAAACTCAGCATCTCAATTCCCCGTTTGGTGCTGGAATGTGAAATTTAAGCTAATTTATCCTCTTTCTAGCATCATTTTGTTTCAATTCCTTTGATTTTCACTTTTCTCCATGGTTTCCTTATGTTAGTGCAATTGTTACTTGTTAGTACGATCTCACCAATGCTGATGCCTTGTGTTCTTTAAAAGTTTTCTCTTTTAAATTATGTTTCAAAATTGAACTATTATCAGTCAATTTATGCAATGTGCCTTACTAAATATCTTGTTCACTTAAATCAGAGAATGGGTTAGTGGTTCTTGCATGAGGGTATACTGCCAAAATAACTTTTTTTTTTTTACGCATGCCAAAAGAACGTTTGGTGCTGCAAATAAGTATCTGGTTAAGCAACTGTGTTTCCTGTTACTGCATCCACATGTGGCTGTCCCCTTGTTGCGTTGGTCGAAATTCCAACATGAAACAAGATAGTCTTAAACTCCACATCTGCATATATTTGTCAAAATGCTTGCCGACTGGGGTTGAAGTTCTCTTTTTATACTCACTTTCCATGACCTTACAATCAAACAAAAGACCTGCATGGTCTAGAAGGTTCAGGACATGCTACCGGGCTGCCTGAGCTACCCTATGAAGGTCAGGATCTTTGCATGGTGAAATATATTATGTATTCATAATTAATATAATACCATATCTTTGACCAACGCGATCTAATTGAATCATTGAATGCTGAGGTTACCCTAGCATTTTGTGCTCAATTCCGCTACGGCTTGTTCATTAGACATTTTATATGTTTTAGCAAATTATATGTTTTAGCAAATTCTGTGAGCACCGTATTTGTTTGATTAAGATTCTTGATCAACCTGATCTTACCTTCCATTTCTCATTTAATTAAACAGGTATGTGCTGCTCAGAAGAGCCTTAAAGAGCCAGTACAAATCCCCATTCATGCGTAAAATGCAAGTCGGTGAATTGATGATGGCAGATATGCACTGGCAAAACAGCTCCCGCCCGCCCCGTGCAGGGCCCAAAGAGGAGTATTTCAAATTTTTGGCAGGGTTGGAAGGGAGAACGTTGATGCTTCGTGTGTCAATTGCATGTCGGCCCAAGAGGTCAAGACACAAAAGCAGAGATGGAAGCTGTCTTAGAAGCCAAGGGGTGAGTTGGTTTGTTGCAGCGCCACTCTCTCGAGTACCCGAACTGTCATTGCTGCAATCAGCTTTACGGGTTCTTGCAGGATAATTTTGAGATGACGGCGTAATCTAACTCTGATTTTGTCCTACTCTGTTTTATCAGTTTGCCAGCGAGTTTCTACAGGACTACAGCCTTAATCAGTCTGGTTGTGTGGGTTTGATTTAGCTATTCTAACATCGCGTACACAGCATATTTTTTTCCCCCTTTCTTTTGCAAGCAACCAAGCACTAGATTGCCTCGTCTGTAAATGACGACTGCATATGCTCATTCCATGCTATGTGAAGCGTGCGTGGAAAACCTTTGTTCAAATACCTATTGGCCATTACCATGGTTTGTTACAGATCAGAGAAACTCTATTTTGTGATAAGGAAAAAAAAAATGTTACGTAAAGAAGGGGTAGTAAGTTTGGATGTACAGTTACACATTTATTCAACTAATGGTAAATGCAACAAATACATGCCTTGTGGAACTCTACTACAAAACCTATATATATATATATATACGCCCCGCGCTATCAGAATAAATGAAGGTCCTGTTGCACTCCGTTCATAGAGAAAGCTTTCGTTCTGTGCTGTGAATCGGAGCATTTTAAGATTGGTAAAAACAAACAAACAAACAAAATTTTACATTTCTTTACCTTCTTTTTTTTGGTACTACATTTCTGTTCTTTCTTTCAGTTTCCCCATCTTGGGACCGGAAAACTTTGGATATGCACATTTTAATAATTTCATGATGTACAAACACATTATAAGTATGGGCATCCCAAAACATAAATTACACCTCATATTACATTTATATGCTTCTCTCCCAGATTTCAGTTTGCCATTGAAACAAAGAAAAGAAAAAAAATCTGGTTCCTACATATTTACTTGGAAAAAGTGGGGATTAAAAGGGGGGTTACCTGAACTGGTTTCTTTTCCTGCAAAATTCATTTTTGTTCATGACTTGGGTTTCTTCTAAAATCCAGCTTCAGATTTGATGACCATTGACAAGACCGATTGATCGCCTTCATTTTTTAAGCTGATACCTCTGGGAGGTGTATTGTGCTCTCCTCTTGAAGCTTGTTTCTTTTTTGAGCTTCAATCTTAGATTGGCTGCCAATGGCATCTGATATAGCTTTTGGTAGCCAAAAACCAGGTCTCTCAATAAATGGTGCCCGATCAAGAGCCAAAGGTTCTCGCAAACTTATCTCGATACCATCATATGTCCACAATGTTAAGGTCGCTTCACCTTTTAGACCCAAAGAAAACCAACCTAACCCGGCTGCAGCAATATCAATGCTGTTCACATCCCAGCTTGTTCCAGACACCTTGATTTCTCTCTCTTCCCATTTGCCCAATTCAGAAAGTCGGTCTACACCAATGGGAGGCTGAAAGAACAATAAACGAAAAATGTCATTTGCATCAAAATGTTTATAGGACATTCAAAACCATGTAGAAGCTGTTAGACAATCAATGAGACAAAAACTTAAGCTTTTACGCAACATGTATATGATGAAGCTTTTACAATATCAATACCAAATAATTTTATGTCTAAGTCATTGTTCGGGGTGAACATTATACATCCCAAATAGGGAAAAGAAGACTGAGGAAGGGAGAGAAAAAGGAAATACAAGAAAATTTCTCAACAATGGTAATAAAATCACATATTAAAACCTGATGATGAACTAAAGTCTATATTATGCACGAAGAACAAAGAAACTTTTCAAATTGTATGACAAGCAAATTTTAGGATTTCAAATGCTATGGAAACATTAAACCTGTAAATGAGCCAAGCTGAGCCTCTTCAAGCTCAAGACAAACCACAAAACTCTGCTTGAGCTTGACTCGCTGCCACTCACCGAGCTAGCAAAATGTTTGAGATCATCTCATCCACAGGCCAAAGTTGCTCATCGAGTTCAGTTTATAACTAATCAATTGTCCAAGTACTTATTGATTTGTAATGGAAAATTAGAATTTAAGCTCAAAAACATAAATGGGAATCAAAAAGCCTGCTAGACATGACACCATTGTGTCAGCATGTAAGCCCAACCATCTAGAAGCCAGCCTATTATTATTAAAATTTGCAATTTTTTTTTCTTTTTTCCTTCTTTTTCATTGTGGGTGACAAGTCACAGCCATCATATATAAAAAGTAATGAGTGATCAAAAACTTGAATATAATTGCAAACTGGGTAAATTATAATGACCTCCCCTGAGATATCTGACAATGGCAGACACCCTTCAGATTTCTGAATGACACTAGCCTTGTCTACTAGGGTGTTAATGGAGAGGGCATACTTCTTTACCCCCAAGTTAACTGAAGATATTTTAAGCAGAAGTCAAAAAATTCAAAACAACATCATGCCCAAATCACATTCTCATCTCTCTCTTCCCCTTCTCACTCTGTAATACACACCACCACCATTGTCATCGGACCACCACTCCCATCTCTCTCTCTCTCTCTCTCTCTCTCTCTCTCTCACACTCTCTCTCACACATGCGCACACACGCACACGCACACACAAACCCTAGTCACCACCGCCACCACCACCTCCCCAATCATCCGTCATCTTCAATCTCTCTCATCAATCTGCTGCCATCACCTCTTCCTCTTCCCTCAACTGCTGAAAACACATACTCATACACACACGACTCTCTATAAACACAGACCCAGAGGTGGGTTCTGTAGTTTAGCGCCAGCAGACTGTGGTGCTGTGTGGGAAAAAGATGAGTTGCAGTGAGAGGGATAATGGGTCTGTGTAGTGAGAGACTGAGCCACCTCCTTCCTTTCTCTGGTGTTTGGCCATTCTAGGATCCCCTTATCTGTATTGCAAGTTCATCTATTTATATATCTCCCCTTACCTGGTTAACCAAGAAAAAATTAGAATTTCTCCTGCTTATTCCCCCATTGGTTGTCCAAATCAACAGACCCTGATGACAAAATTTAGACTAAATAATGTGACAGTACACGTGTATGTACCAATGAAGCCAATGTTTGTACATTTATGAAAAATTAATATACAAATTTGCGCACACATATATACATACACATGTATGTATATGTTATGCATCTCAGATTCATTCTCAAATATCCATAGTGGGTTAGAGTCAATTGTCAGTGGGATGCAAAGGGAATGACCATGGATCGCATTTGGAAACACAGGTGTATGCAATGGTGGCAGAAGAGTGATGTCATTGTGATGATGGAAAGGGGTTAGAATAGGTGAGGGAGATTATAGTTTGATTGGTGAGATGAGTGACTGATGAGCAACTCAAAATTACAACACAAAACCTGACAGTGGTGATAGTGGTGGCTCCAATGAAGGTGAAGTGGTGATGGAGGAGATGTTGCTGTGGTAGTCTATGGCACTCCTAAATCCTTATGACCATCTAAAAAAAATGGATTTCATCCTTCTAGCCGAAAGGCACCCCTTTTGGGTTTTGTGACATGTACATGTTTACAAATAAAACTTGACCCCTGCATAAATGTGTGTGGGTGTATATATGATTGTGTGTGGGAGATGGCCGTGGTGCTTATGGGTAGTGACGGTGGTGGTGTAGAGATAGCAGTGGTGAGGCTATGCAAGGCAGTGGTTTCAGTGGTTATGTGGCTGTGGAAGTGGTGGTTTCCTTGGTCAATTGTTTCTCTCAGTGGTGATTGATGGTGGTGGTGGCGAAGAGTGGGGTGTGATGGAGGATGGGTGATGGGTGTGCGTGTTCTGGTGGTAGCGATGAGTCGTAACTGATGGAGAGGGCGGGGCGGGGCGGGGCGGGGCCGGGGAGTGGGTTTTAGGGTGTTTGGTTCTGGGGTAGGGAGAGGGTTTGGTGAAGATGAGGTGGGTTAGTATTAAGTATTGTAAAAGAAGGTGCAAACTCCGTGCTTCAATTTCTTCTACTAGTGGATTAGAGATAAGGGTGTTCACAGGTCGGGTCGGGTTTGGGAGTCACCCATCACCCGAACCGACCACATCGGGTTAAAAATTTTGGAACCGATTTCAACCCAATGGGTGATCAGGTTGGTTCCGGTTGGGGTCGGGTGAAAAGGGCATGCTTTAGCATAAAAAATAGTCGGTTCACGTTGGAAAAATAAAGGCCCGCCAACCGAACCGAAAATGGTCGGGTTGGTTGAAATCCACCCATCATTCACCCATAGAGTGATCAGGTTGGGTTGGTTTGGGCGGGTCGGCCAGTTTTTTGAACACCCCTAATTAGAGGAGCAGCAGATGCTCCAAGTCCGGACTAGACAATAAAAGTAAGATGGTTAAGGGTAAACCAGTAATGCATGATAAGTCAAATGACAGGGTCACAAAAAAGTTTAGTGAAGAAATACATCAGCAGGTGGAGTCTTCTCCATAGGAAGCAGTATTCAAGGAGGACACCCTTTACAGATGGACCCACTGCTTTCATACCTAGTGAATGCTTAAAGGATTAGAACGAGAATTTAACCACATTCGTGCAAGTGAGTCTTAGAGTGGAGGGGGAAGGAAAGAAAAGGCCTATTTAGGGAAAGTACACAAAGTAAGGTAACTAGTTTTTCCCGACTGGGTATGGGTCGTGCTAGTGACTGTGAAGCAGTTCTTTCTTTATAGGGCTTTCAAGCTACATGCTCTGAGCCTGGTAGAACAAGCTACTTCTTTTTTTAGGACAAAGGCGTGCCCCTCGCATGGGTCAAAAGTGCCTTTCAGGCTAGTCCCACTAAGAGAGGGAGACCACTGTATCTGAAACTCCGGTTCCTTGGCTTACAAGGGCAAGGACTCTTATGGATAGGCCTTATCACTAGTAAGTTCAATCCTACTTGATCTTTGCCATAAGGCTTTATATAAGATGCCCTTGGGGGGCTTTATATAAGATGCCCTTGGGCTCCCCTACTAGGCATTCATTCATTGATTCACTCATTCATTAACTCTCACGCTCTTGCTCCCATTGCCTCTCTCTCGCTTTGGCTTGGGCTGCTTTGTCCTTCACCCAGTATTCTCCAGAATTTCTTCAATGCCACCTGACGTGTTTTGTGACTCTCTATCAACCCTTCACAATCCCATACACCCTCATACAAGTGGTAAGTTTGAGGTTTTGTGAGGAATAAAGAATAAGTTGAGCTCTAAATGATGAAAGTGTGCTTCAATCAACTTATATTTCACTGCATAAAACATGTCAGCCAAAGGTTCCTTTTTTCTCACAAGGACAATCAGAGGCCTTTTATCCCTGGCCTTAGTGCACGACTTTATGAAAAAAGGGTGAAGATTAAGAACTTGTGTGAGAAGATTTCTTAGGAATCTCCTTACATTTGCTTCAAGAACTTTGAAAGGAATGAAAAGAAAAAATTTTGAATCCTTTTGTAACTTTCATAATGGCTGCAAAAAGGATTAAATACTTCTATTTTCAGATGATCTCTTTGGCTCCTCAGTTTCAACGTATTAACATGGGCAACTGTATAATGGCTAGGAAACTATTTATCTATAAGAACACCTAACTGCTGGATCCAATATACAACGAGAAGCACTGGTTGATTACCATGGTTCCTCAAAAAGATATACTGCATTTCGATCAAACAGTGGATCAAAATACAAAGGCAGATGGGACCTAATGAATGTCACAGGATATTTGATGTGCTAATTGGAAAAATTTTGACAACTGTGATGCTTTTCTATAACACTGATACAGGGATATTTGCATCTTATTTGGACAGGATATTTACCTGCAGCCTGACACCAGCGTGCTTGCTCAAAATCTCATCAGCATTTTCTATCTTTCCCAGATGTAGAGAGACATTCGGCGATGCCAAAATTGTAACATAGATTGTATCCACAGACGCTTGATTAAGGTCTAATCTCATTAAGGCACCAACATGTACAGCTTGCCCTGACTGCAAAAGGCAACTTGCTACATCAGATCCAGTTCAAGTTTTTAATTCAGCTGGTCACAAGCTCAAAAATATATAAATCTAAGCTGTGGCATTTATGTCAGCAGCATTCACGATAGTGGTTTAGTAAAGGAGCCTAAGAATAATAGAAAAACTTTCCACCAACTATCTGACTTAGGGCTAAAGTCCAAACTAGCACATGAAAACCATTTGAAACATTTGAGAGCCTAGATTATTTAATGCACATTATTGTTTCATTGAAGCAAGTTTTCAAACTCTCATTTTTACGTAGTCACAAGCTATATAACTCATGAAAGTGACTGACAAAACTTCAGATGTAAAAGAACTTAGAGGTTGGCTATTTGAGCTAATGAAAAATGAAGTGCATAACTTGCAAACAAGCATAGTCAACAAACTAATTCTTACATCATCAATTTTGACACAATTATGACACGGAAAGCTTAATAAATCATATGAAAAATGAAAACTTAGAGCAAGCGACGGTAAGAAATACATTATATTTACAGCTAAACTCAGGTACACAATACATTGAAAATCAATTTTAAGAAAATGGGGAGTAAGATCAATAGTATGGGAAGGTTCAGAAACTCTTATTATATAAAATTTCTAACTACAGCAATGATTTTTTTCCCTTCAATCCCTTCAATCACTGATCAGAAGCTTTATTCAGTTATCTTCTATTGGCACTTATTGGGGAAAATAAAAAATAATAATAAATACAGGGACTAGAATGTCCCAACATTTAAGTAGTACAAAATAACTTGCCTTAATCCTGTAAGTTCGAGGTTGTAGCTCCTTTCGTACTTCAACCATTTTCTGCTCTTCCCTATTTAATCTCATGGACATCAAATACGGATGAAGGAGCCCTGGGGTGTCATACATCTTCGCCTTGGCCGACAATATTCCTCCAATTCTCAAGATCCCAAGTGTTGTCCCAGGGACTGCAGCTTCTGTAAGTTTTGTAACTTTTACACCTTCTTTCTTAGCAAATGCATTAATTAATGTAGACTTACCAGCATTTTGAGCTCCAATAACCCACACATTGCCTCGAGGGCCAGCTAAGTCCTTAATGAATGACAATACATTCCTCACACCCAAATCCTTACGGGCACTAACCAAATAAACCCCATTCAGCTTAGGTGCTCCTCCAACCTTTGCACGGTGCCGAACCCATCTATCTAACCTAGTAGGGGAAATTTGAGATGGTAGAAGGTCAACCTTTGTACCCACGAGGACAAGCTTCGGCAACTTCTTACTGAGCTTTGGACCATCTTTGCTTCCTTCCAGTGCCTTGAACAATGATTTCGCTGCTCGTCTAGGAAATGACCCAGCAAAATCAACACAATCAACAACCATGACCACAACCGTGGCATCAGCATTCCCAGTTGGTTTCATCAACCTAGTAGTGATCAACCGGTCAAAATCAAAATCCGGTATCAAGTTCTCAGCCGTCTGATTCTTCACCTGCCCGTAATTCCTCAATGAATGACATCGGACACAAACAATGACTTCTTCTTTCTCCCTCTGAGCCTCCCTAGCCAACCTCTTCTTCTCTGCTTTTGATACCCTCTTCTTATTTCCCTTGTTAACAGTCTCTTCAGTAATGTTCCCATAACCAACACCTGCTGGGGTAAACCCATCCAACTCCTTCAAATTATTATCTTCATCTTCGAACTCCGATTCCCACTCTTCCTTATCCCAATCAATACCATCTTCACTTTTCAAATTACCTTCTTCCTCATCACTTTCTGCATATTTACCATCAATTCCATCCAGAATACCCTCTTCTTCATCATCAAACCCTTCAGAATCATCATCCTCATCCTCCAACATTTGTTTTACTTCAACCTTCCTTTTCTGATAGTACCCAGGAAGATTTGGGTCCTTATCTTGCATAAAAACTCCACAACCAGGGCAAATAGGCCCACGGTTCTCATCCTCTTCTCTCCCTTCACTCAAAATTAATTTTCCATCACTTTTTCTTTGGATTTTTCCAGGATTCTTGTGCCTTGTTTGAATTGTTGATTCACTACCCTTTACTGACAAACGTACAAATGAACGATTCGTGCGGTGTTTCCCGTTATTGATATTACTGAGGCCTGTCGGAAAAGGGGTGAAATTGGAAAGTAATGTTCTACTAAAACAGTTGGAAAGTGCGAGGAAGTGAAGGAAAACTGAGATGAAAATTAAACTGACCTGTAAATATAGGAAGTGTAGGTGATGGCTTTCCTTCGCAGCTCCCGTCGTTAGAAATTTTCAGGGTAAGATTAGTAGTTGCCGAAGGAAGAAATGCTGTAGATAGCAATGCTGCCATGCCTTTGTGACGGGGAAAGCGACTGTGTTAAGCCCTGTTCTGTTTGGTTTCTTAGAAAATGGCCTGTTCTATTTCTCGTTAAATCGGAAATGAACCCGTGCAATGACCTAGGTGTGGCAATGACCCGCTAAAGCCATCCATCATTAATAGTATTTGGGAATTTTTTTAAGCTCCAGTATGTTAATGTACGGATTTTATTTAAAATCTGACTCAGCTGGTCTGAAAATATATATAAAATAATATATTTTTATATTTTAATTTATTTTATATTATTTAACATTATATTTAGAGAAAAATATTTATTTAAATGATTAGTTATTTTTATTCAATAGAAAATTTCACTAATCATTTTAATTAATATATCATTTATGTTCAAATTGTTACATAAATTCTTTTACTAAAAAAATTTGAGTTAAATGAGTAGACTTGGATATTTATTAATTTTAAACTGGCTTGATGTTTAAGTTTAGATCCAGTGTACATTATTTATAGATAGGCATTAATCAATATACAGCTCCACAATGACCTAATGAGGATAATAATTTTTTGGTATTGCGTTTAACGGTATTTAGTGTTGAACTTGAGTTGGTTAACGTAGAGAGCACACTCACTCAAGTTGAATAATAATTTTCACTCAGTACACAGAACAAAGGTTTGCTTCTATTACACTTGCTAACTTATGGTATCAAATGTATGTGTTCTCATATTTTGTTACTTACGGTTGTCCGTCTTAGGAAATAGCTTATTTAACTAAAACTTGTTTTTCTATATGGATTACTAAGAGTGTTTTTGACTTCTGTTTTATCATGAGCGCAAAGAAATAAAAGAGTAAGGAATCCAAAAGCTAATCAAATAATATGTTTCTATAAATGTAGTTCGCACAATTCAGTACATACTCATTTTTCAAATTTCTTTAACCACTTGGTGAGTATTATCTCATTCCAACATGATAACATATCAACAAATATGCAACCATTATCAAGCTACAAATTTTAAGTACCACTTATGCATCGATCAAACACATGATTTTCATTAAACAAAACACAGAAAATAACAAGAAAAAGCATCAATAAAAGGCTAGTGAAATTCCTATCTTAAGTTAAATGTAACTAAACGCAAAGGTCTTAAACTCGTCCAAAGTAAATAATAAAAAAATATACAATTGGTAGATGTGTTGAGCTAATTGAGTAGAGCAACTTTAATTCTTCAATCTTGACACAATTCATACATTCAGGCCACCAAATTAAGAGAATAAGAGAAAGATGAAGAGGGAAAGTTAAAGAATTGCTGAAAAACGTATGACAGAATGGAGAAATTTGATCCTTTAACACTAAGATCGGGTCTTTATACTAGTTAAGTGGTAAAATGATCATTATGTCCTCTTAACACATTTCAATGCTGAATTAGGTCCCGCAAACTTCAAAATTTACAAAATTAAATCTCCAAAATCATTTTATTCTTAATAACATTTTAAGTACAGTAATATCCCAAGTCCGATGCACACGTGAGCCCTGCAAGACCTAGTAATCACCTTATTTTTTTAAATGCTCCAAAATGCAAGTCCAATAACAAAAAATAAGTGTAACACTAAAAATTAACATATATACTCGTTCACACTTACCATGGTACGTTATATACTAACACAAAAATGGATACATATATATATATATATATATGCATCTATAATTAAAAAATAAAATTTTTGGTTTCTCTACATATTAAGCCTAGTGCCCCAGGTTGAGAAGGGAGACTAACACTATCCACATGTTAAGGAGAATGTCGTTAAGTTTGTTCACGCATGTCATAACTATGGCATTAACAGTCGCATTAGAGAGTCAACATAGCCAAATGGGAGATCACTAGATTAGATTTGATTCCTTATAGCATTTTCAAGAGACTCTATAAAATTACTCTCTTACCTATTTTAGAGAGTTAAATTTCAAAAATATTTTTCTAATAGACTTTTTATATGAGTCTTTATTTTAGAGAGTCTCACTTCGGCTCTCTATATTTAGAGAGCCAAAATAAGGCTCTCTAAAATTTAAATAGTATTATTTCACGAATTTATCTCATTCTCTCTCTTTTTTGTCCTTTTTTCTTTGGATAAGTGTTAAAAGAAATTAATTTATGCGTTGACTAGGTAAAATAGAGAGTATTATTGGAGAATATTTTGAAAAGTGACTAGCTAAACTATAGAATAAAATTTTTAAGTATATTTTGACTAGCTATTTTATAGAGTAAAGTTGAAAATGCTCCCACTGATCAATTGAAGGGATATATACAATAAAAGGCAAGGTATGTTTCCAAAAAAATTGAGAAAAAGAAAACCCATAATACCGATGCTATAAAGCCTAGAACGCAATCCGAAGTGAATGAGTCCCGAACTAAACCATAGTTTAGAGTTGTCCAGGTTAGGAAGGCATGTTTAGATACTTTGAGAACCTGTAAGAACCGTGTTCAACACTTCGGGTTGGCTGAGGGCTAGTCCCATGTACTGTACATAATTTCTCTTTTTAAAGAGTTGTTAAGTGATTGATTCTATTAAAAAAAAAAAATTGTAATAAATTTACCCGTGCGAACTCACAAAGGGCCTTGATGTGTTGCTGGTGACCTTTGTTGAGTAAAATTTGTGTTCGTAGTTGACTCACCCTCAAATGTGTCCTACAATTAGAGTTAGTTACTTTGCAAGAGTATGGAGTCGCGATTAAGTATAAACCGGTAATCCGGAATCGTTATCTCTTAAGAGACCTAGTCCAATATAGGTTTTAAACACTTAACTTGTATTAAACTAACTAAGATTGACTAGAAATTATGTGAATCAAATCTAAAATAAAAGGAAAAATAAAAAGACTGAAATTTTTTTGGGTTTTGATGATTATTTTGAATTCCTAAACTATTGCAATGAAAATAAAGATAATTAATATTAGACAATTAAATTAAAACAATTGAAATTAAACTTAAAGCAATAAAAAGGGAATTAGGCTTAATTGATCCAATTACTCAATTTCATCCAAAGCTTTCAATTAGGTTTATAACTCAAATCATACACAACATTTAAGAGTGTTTGATTCGAAAGATTTAATTTTGAAAATCAACAATTCTCACGCAATCGAAATTGGATATGTGGTCAATAGGGACTTAAAGGTTAATACCATCAATTTAACTAGGGTCAATATCAAATTTGTGGTTTGTGCATTAAATTAGTCAAATATAATCAATAACACAGGTTTTCTAAGGCATTTTCAATCAATTGATGGGAATGAATTTTAGCAATTGTGGAGTATTTGTCTAGTCAAGAGTCATAAATTAATACTATCAATTTTGGTGATAAAAATCCCCAAACTTCGTAAATAATTTAAGTTTTCTAAAATTCTACATATAATTACTAGGAATTTGAATTCTAAAAAAATATGATAATTAATTCATAAGATGCTTCCATTAAATTCCTTAAATTATTTGGGTAATTTTCACATTTGAACCAAATTTAAGAACTAGCTAATTGAATTCATCCTAAAAGCATGTAAAAATATAAGGAAAACATGTAGAGATTTAAAACTAAAATTTACTTAATATTAAGAGTAAGGCTATAAAGAAAATATAAGAAAGTGCAGGAAAGTGAAGAAAATATAATATAATCAAAGAAAACTACAAATTTTAACTCTATACAACTATTACAAAGCTAAATTTAAGTTAAAAATAAAGAAAAATGAAAAAAAAATAAACCTTGGAGAGCTTCTTTTGCCACCCCTAGCTGAAACTAACCCTAACTACATAAAAAAAAAAAAAAAAAAAACTTTCAAATTTTCCTAAAATGCAGCTTCAAACGTAAAAAATGTAATCTGAAAGTCGAAATAACATCCGAACAGACTTTGGATTGTGCGTCTGACGCGCGTTTGAAGTGTGTCTAAACGGGCATTGTTCATTGTTCGGACGCACTATTCGCCATCCGAATGCACTGTTCAGATGATTACTGTTTACCGTCCGAACGGTGAACAATACTGTTCGGACACACTATTCACGGACCATTGGAACATATTACTATTCACCCAGAAACCTTATAGCTTGATTTTGACCATCTTAGAGGCTGATTCACCTGATGCACATTTGAGGACAAGTTGTAGCTCTTGAAGTCTTTTTTTCAATGGCTAAAAATCAGCTCAATCGGACATCGAAGTAAAAAGATATGGGTAGAATACCAAGACGAGTTGGACTTCTCATCCCGGGTCTACTCGCTTTGAACCCATTTTGATTATTTTTTTTACGTCTATTTGCCTTTATAAGCTCCTATAACCTACAAAGTATACACAAAACATAATCAAACAGATATCTAACTAAAATAAGAAAATTAACAATAATTTAAGTCTAACAATGTTCAAATTAAAAGCCTATAATTACTCTTTTAGTGTGTAATCAGTAGCTTAGGATATGCTATCTCTACTTTCTTCGTGCTAGGGCTACTATCTCTTGAAAATCTTCTTCGTGGGTTTTTGTTTGCTTTTTTGGAAAATAAAAAAAATAATATTTGAAAAATCTGAAGAGTGTTGAGCTTATATTTTTTTTACGACTTCATGACATCTATGGTCAATTTATATGACGATACTAAAAATAAAAGGACTACTTATCAAGGGTTGTCTAATGTTGTTTATGACAGGAACAAGAATTATACATCTTTAAGACACTATGGCAACAAAAATGGAAGCAGATAAAATTTTCTTGTTCGAACAAAAATGAACAAAATAAATATTTTTCCTTTGTGATCCTGCACCATCTTCAGTGTACTTCCTTTGATGTTGACTCTATGTTGAGACAATGCTGGCTGACTGGATGATTCAAAGATGGTGCATTCCTGTTGTGGGCAAAAATATAGTTAAAGCTGTTAAAATCTTGAATTCAGTTTAAGTCCAACATATTCAAAAAAATTAGACACTATGGAGTTTTTTTTATTTTTTCCTTTCACTTTTCCAAGCAACCAAATGAGAAATGATTTCCTGGGAAACACATTTTCTTTTTCTTCAAATTTTCCTAAAACCCAAACGATAAGAGGCATCATATATTTCTTTATTTTCCCATTTCCTTTTTATTTGTCTCCATGAATCCATAAGACAGACATAGTGAACAAACTTTAACTAGGAAAGTTCTACAATTTCGAGAGCCACTAAAACGTTTTGTTGGATTAATTTTATGCTTTGTTTGATTCTAGGATATGTTCAGGAAAACGAAAAAAGAAAGGACAAAGTAAAGAAAAGAAAAATAAAGAGAGGACCTAATTTATAGAATTGTGTTGGTTGGACTAATTAAGAGATGAGAACAAAACGAATTAGTATTTTTTAACAAAAAAAATTATTTCGTTACCCATAAAAAATGAACAAGTACAAGTACAAGTACAAGTTCATTTCATTTCATTTTTTTTTCCGTTTTTTCAGCAAATCCTAGATGCAAATATATCATTAATGAGGCCCGTGTAGGAAAGTAACTCTGATTGAAAAACAAAGGCTTGGTTTAATTCCTGGATTTGATATGAATGGATTTGCATTTGTTTATAATAATTAATAAAATGTTGTCAATATATATTGAATAACTTATATTTTACATACCAACATATAATGTAAGGATTTGAGTGCCTTATTATCAGTCAATTTCTAACAGTGAGATGAAAATAGTTGTTTTAAATCTATTGTAACAAGTATTTTAGTTTTACAAGGATTGTACTAAAATATCACTTCAAGTATTCCACCTAGGTTTTTAATCTAACTCTAATAACTAACTTTCATGTGCATTTGCAAATTAAAGACTCAAATCCATAGTTATCAGAACCAAACATGATATTAAATTGATAAATGTATCGGTTTACTATTCATCAGTTTAATTGGTGGTCCAATCGGTTCAACCATTGATATAAATAATATTTTATTCGTTCATGTAATATTCCCTTATATATTTTATAGGACAAAAGGTAAACATAACATATCAAGTGGAGTAGTTTTTTTTTTTTTTTAAAAGCAAAATTCAATGATAATGAAAAGAAGATATAGCTGGGAAAATGGAAGGATTCAAAGTTGAACAAGCATACATTAGTTTGATAGAGAAGCAAACTATAAGCCTAAGTCTAGGATAGAGTAGAAGGAACAACCATAAGATTAGCAAGATGCCAACCAGAGGTGGAAAGTTCCATCAAAAGATAAAACCTTAGCTCCAATTCAATCACCCAAGAAACAAGAACAAAAGACACCCAAACACTTAACAACTGGAGGGAACCAACAGCTTGGCCAAAGGAAGATAAAAGAAAGCCAGCCCCAATACCAGCCTCACGAAAACCAGCAACACCAGCCAATTAAGCTCCTATGAAATTGTATCCCAAAGATCATGTTACGAAAAGGAATGATTCTCATTTACAGAGAAAACCAACGTAAGGGCCATCTCCTCTGACATCTTGCAACCTCAAGCAATTTGGCGGTCACTGTTTGAGACAAGTGTGCTCCCATTCATATTCTCTCTTGATACAATCATCCCTCAACCTTTTTCATGTAAGTTCTGACAGGATAACACAACCATCCCTCAAGACAAGCATCCCTCAACCTTCTAGGATCACTGCAGCTCCAACCTCTCGCCCCATAAACAGAAGAGAGTGCAACTAAACCTTTCTCAACAGTTGGGAAACCATCTACATTGCCGAAAGATGAAGAAAGAACACCAGCCCCTAACCAACAACACCATATACCAGTGACACAAGCTTCGCCGAATATCATTGATCCAATTCTCCTAGGAAATTTAGAGCACTCTCAAATTCCAGCTCCACCTCTTTTTTTCTTAGGCTTTAGGGTGTCATTCCATGAAGCTTGAATCAGAGTTTGTAGAGCGACCTCCTCCTTGCCTTGAAAATTTATTCCCAGTTGCTTCCGTGTATCAATAGTCAAGTGGAGTAGTTTCTTTGGAGTTTTGAAGAGATACCTTTGCTGCCTTGCTGGAGCTGTGAAAATCAAACTTTGGTCCGTTGACTTCAGGTTTTTACTCTAAACGATCCAACAATATGAACCAAACTGCCGGACCCTCCGGTTCCTAATTCAACTGGTCAAACCGTTCGATCCGGTTTGATTCTAATAACTATGCTCAAATTTCTTGGTTCCAAGTCTACCCATCCAAATGACGCCTAATAGCGTCACCACCACACTATGTGAACTACAATTTAAAGAGCATGACATGCTTACCAAGAGCTAGCATACAAAGTAGCTAGTAAAACACAGAAAAGTGAGGTATGGGGCTCCAAATAATTTGCACAATGAGGAGTACGACAACATTTTTCTATTTTAGTGAAATTTTTACAAACTCAACGTCGGCTAGAAATGGTGGTTCCTGACCACAGAGGGATGTTTTAGCTTCTATGATGAATAATTAAAAAAATACAACTCATGGATGAACTTTGACTGCATTGAAGTTACTGCTGCGATCAAAACTATTCAATTTGCATTGAAGCTGGGGCTAAATATTGTTCAACAGGAAGGAGACTAGCTTACTGTTACTAAAGCTATTCAGGGTTCAATTGATCATCTCTCCACCTTCGGCTACATCAGTTAGGCAACCTATGAGTTATCTAAATATTTTAGAACTTTTCTGTGTATCTCACATGTTGCGTCTCGCGCGTGATTTTGAATCTCAAAGAGTGTAGACGGAGGAAGTTCCAGCTTTCCTAGTCCCCTGGTTTCTTTTGAAGTATTTGGTTTATCGTAAGCGGCCTTAGAATCTTCCCTATTTAAAAACACAAAAAGAAAAGATTTGGTACAATATTACAATAGCAGTTCAAACAAAAGACAAATCAACGTTGGCTATTATTCAATAAATGTCACGAACGTAACAATCTGGTCGAGTATTATATATACAATTTCTATATGATGATGATTTTCTTGTCTTGATAGCTGTAACCAAAGTAATTCAATTGGAGAGTCAGCAGAGCAATGAAAAAAATAGGAGAGTAAGCGAAATTAGTTTCATTGCTCTGCAACCTCCGTCTAATAAATTGATTGCCTAGTCATGCTCTCTTGTTTTCTTCTTTATAGACAAATCATAGAACATATTCAATTTCGTCAGATGGAGCACATTTTCAACTTTATTGGTTTAGTTTAAACCGTTTACTTCTAGGCCATAATTGCGACCAACAAGATAACAAGGAATAATTTACCTCGCAAAAATTGATTCGAACCTATTTATTTGGATGATTTTATTTAAAGTCCTCCACTTTACACTAAATCTCATTTTAGAATCTATATTCATAATCTTAACAATTACCTCTTGCATGTAAAAAAAAAGTTTCAGTTTCAACCTTCTCTTGTTTTCTGTTTTTCAAATAGCTAGTAAACGACATCGCCATGTTGCGCCAGCCCCTTGCAAAATGGCCATATAACAATTTTGCATTTAAAATAAGGGATGTCAATTGGACCTAAAAAACCCGAACTCCGCCCCTAATGGGAAGTGTTTGAGCTCTGGGGTATGTATAAACTGGTTAGGAGTAGGGTACGAACAAGAAAATAAAACCCGATAGGAGTTTGGGACGGGATAGGGTTTAAGTCACTTCACCCGAAATCCACCTAAATTATATTATGAAAAATTTAAATCCTCATATTATCTTTAACTATACAAAACATTCTTGGTACATAAGTAAATGTTAGGACATTAACGTTACTTTCTATTATTTGATTTAGGCTATTTCTTTCTCAACTTTAAATTATATTAGTATTTGTATAATTTACATTATTTTTTTATTTTTTTAAAAATTATTTTTATTTTAAAATTTTATACGGGTTAAACTCGTTTCAACCTGAACCCCAATTAAATTAAGTGGGATGGGGGTGGAGTAGAGAGGTTTAACTCGTCACGGGTTTATGACAAGGTATGAAATGAAAATTTTCTATTAGAGACAGGTTAGAGTTTAGCCTAACCCATATTAAACCCGCCCAATTTCTATCCTGTTTAAAATTCAAAAATAGAAGTTAATAGAAAATTAACATTAGAATTATTATAAATAAAAAAACTTAATTATTATAACTAATAGTACATGTCTTCAAGCGAGATTTCATGCAACTTGCAGCTGCAGAATCGAATTAACCCTATTTTTTCCGGTGTAAGAGAAATTTCGTGCTATTCATGCTTGTGGGTTTTCTACAAAAAGTTGAGCTTCTTGTGAGAAATATTTTGCCTATTGCCTACTGGGTTGTCTAACTGTATAAGTTCATAATAGTTCGTCACACGCAGAAGCTCGTAAGTTTCGTATGGCTACCTCTTCAAAATCTCAATGTAAATATGATATCTTTTTGAGTTTTAGAGGAGAGGACACCCGCAAGAACTTTTTGGGCCATCTTTACACTGCTTTGAATCACAAGGGACTCCTGACATTTAAGGATGATGAAGATCTTAAAAGAGGCAAAGAAATTTCGCCAGAACTTGAGAGAGCTATTGAAGGATCACGGCTAGCTATTATCGTCTTCTCTGAAAACTACGCATCTTCCTCATGGTGCTTGAATGAACTCGTGAAGATCCTGGATTGCAAAAACCTGATGGGACTAATAGCCGTGCCTGTCTTCTTCAAAGTGAATCCATCTGACGTGCGAAAACAAACTGGGAGTTTTGCAGCAGCCTTTGCCACACATGAGGAAGATTATGCTCAGGACATTAGAAGGTGCAAAGGTGGAGGGATGCTCTTAGAGAAGCAGCAAGCATAGCTGGCTGGGACACAGAAAAGACTGCAAATGGGTATTTACAGAACCAAGTCACTCCACTTTACTAACTATAAATTTAGCCTATTTGGAACACACACACACACATATAATTAATAAAAAGAATTAAAGCCTATTCTTGTGCTAATTTTACAGGTAAGGCCGTGAGTGGTCAAAATTCTGACTACTAATTGTTAGTTGAAAACCAGAATTTGGGTTGTCAAATTGCTGCTCTTCCTCCTTTTTCTAGCTTCCCGGGTTTACACGCACACCTTCGTAAATGTTTTCACAAAACCTTGGATGGCCTCTTGGAGATTGCCGTTTGGTTACGGTTTCTACTCACAATTTTAATTTTAATTTTTTTTTTGCGATTGACAAGTGTTCCTTCCACCAACTGTTTTCGTACTGACTGCGTTTGATAAACAAGTTTTAGAACTTGTTTTCAGAAGATTTTTCATAAAATAACCGAGTTTTAGGAACCCAAAAGAGAATTTCTGGTTTCCAAAACTGTTTTTATACCAAAACGAAATTAATATGGAACGATAATATGTCTTGAGCCAAGTCAAACTCAAACACTGGAGTCTACTTACACAAGATTATAGTTCCTTCAATTTCCATTGATCCAAGTTATATATTATACAAACTTCACTCCAACTTATATATGCAGTGATGCTTTCCAACCTTAATACATGTTAGATTTTCTTTTGAAACTACAGGGATGAAGCAAAATGCATCCAAGAAATTGTCAGAGATATTTACTACAGATTAGGCTATAGCATTTCAAGTGTAGTAGAAGATCTGGTTGGAATAGACGCCCGCGTAGAGCAAGTTTGTTCCCTATTAGATGCAAGATCGGATGATGTTTGTGTTGTGGGGTTATGGGGAATGGGGGGAATAGGTAAGACAACCCTTGCGAAAGCTGTCTATAATCAAATTTCTCATCACTTTGAAGGTAGTAGCTTTCTTGCAGTCGGAGAAGTTTTGGAAAAGCGTGGTCCACAAGCTTTACAACAAGAGCTCTTTTCGATAGTAGCCAGGCTACGTTGCGAAAGGCTTTTGGTCGTTCTTGACGATGTGGATCAAAATGTGGAATTAGAAGTATTACTTGGAAGGCGTGATTGGATTAGTTCAGGAAGTAGAATCATCATAACGACTAGAGATGCACATTCGCTGACCACACATGGAGTGTCTTTGAAATATGAAGTTAAGGCACTGGATGAAAATGAAGCTCTCCAGCTCTTCTCTTCAAAAGCCTTCAAACAGAGCTGTCCTACTGAAGATTATATGGAACTCTCATACCATATAGTAGGCTATGCTAGTGGTCTTCCTTTGGCTCTTAAAGTTTTGGGTTCTTCTCTATTTGGCAGGAACATATATGAGTGGAGAAGCACATTGAAAAGGCTAAAAAAAATTCCAGACAACAATATTCTTAAAGTTCTCAAAATTAGTTATGACGGACTACATGAACTAGAGAAGAAAATTTTTCTAGACATTGCATGCTTTTTCAAAGGAGAGAACATATATTTCGTAACCAGAATACTTGATGGTTGTGATTTTGAGCCAGATATTGGAATAAGAGTTCTCATCGAGAAGTCTCTGATAACTGTTCCAAGTAGTACGATTAAAATGCATGGTTTGATACAAGAAATGGGATGGCATATTGTTCGACAAGAGGATCCCGAAGAGCCTGGGAGACGTAGTAGGCTTTGGATTCCAGACGATGTTTGTCAAGCATTAATGGAAAATACTGTAAGAGGGCTTGTTTGAATACGTAATCTTAAACACCATCTTTTCATTCATACGGATTTTAAAATTCTTGCAGACATTATCTTATTGAACACTCAACTTGTGCTTTTGGTTGACAGGTTACAAATGCAGTTGAAGGCATGATTTTGGACTTATGTGAACCGATAGAGGTGAACTGTAATACGGAAGCCTTTAAAAAGATGAAGAAACTAAGGTTACTCAAAGTTAATAATGCTCAGTTTTCTCGTGGCCCCGAATATCTTTCCAACAAGTTAAGATGGCTTGATTGGAATGGATACCCTTCTAATTCTCTACCAACAAGTTTTGAAGCTGAGAAACTTGTTGAACTTTGCATGCATCACAGTCGCATTATAGAACTTTGGAAAGGAACTAAGGTATAGTTAATTAAGCCTGTTTTCTTTGTTGTATTACTATTGTATTCATGGATTCAAATTGTTTCATGCAATTTTTTTTTTTCTTTTTTCGCGACAGCTTCTTGACAAGTTGATATCTATCGATCTTTGTCACTCTCAAAAGCTAAGAAGGACCCCAGACTTCACAGGGTTACCCAATCTTGAGAAACTGATCTTGGAAAATTGTACAAGTTTGGTAGAGGTGCATCCATCCATTGCATGTCACAGAAATCTGATTTTTTTAAATCTAAGGAATTGTAGAAAACTTAGGAATCTTCCAAACAGTATTCAGTTGAAATCTCTAAAGACTCTTGTTCTCTCGGGCTGCTTACTACTTGAAAAGTTTCCTGAAATCGTGAACAACATGGAATGCTTGTCAAAGCTTTATTTGGATGGGACTGCTATAAAAGAGCTATCCTCATCAATTGAGCTTCTCACCAACCTTGTTTTATTGGATCTCAAGGACTGTAGAAACCTTCTAACTCTTCCTGACAGCATTTGTCGGTTAAGATGCCTAAAATTCTTGATCTCTCGGACTGCATGAGGCTTGAAGAATTGCCACAGAACTTTGGAGATATGGAATATTTAGAGGAGCTTTGTGTTGGTGAGACTTCTATTAAACAACTATCATCTTTCATTGTGCTTTTGAAGAACCTCAAATCTCTATCTTTACAAGGATATAAGGGGACGCCATTACAATCATTGAGTTCACTCTTTTCATCCTGCTTATTACAAAGGGAACGTCCAGATTCACTGAGTTCGGTATTGCATGCTGCGTCGGGTTTATGTTCGCTAAAAAATTTAGATATCAGTAGTTGCAATCTGTTTGATTGGCAGATCCCTAGTGAATTTGGCCGCTTATCCTTTTTGGAAGAGTTGAATCTAAGCAGAAACAATTTGATCAATATACCTGCCAGCATCAATCAACTTCCTCAGCTTACAACCCTTTGGTTGGTGGGCTGCAACAGGTTTGAGGCATTCCAAAACCTTCCAACGAGTGTAATCCGAATATTTGCAGATGATTGCACATCCCTAGGCCTCTCTAGCCTGTCAACCGAGCATAAGTCATTGAAGCATGTCTCATTTACTGGTTGTTCCAAGATGTTAGAATATCACCAGAGTGATAATTTGGCCGATATGTTACTGAAACATATGCTTCAATGCATCCCCAAAAGCTTTCAATTGCGAGACGAAAAGGTTTTGCTCTCTCTCCCTCTCTCTCAATAATAACATGTTCGTATGTATGTATGTGAACTACGAATGATCGAATGACAGGACTTTCATGGTGCAGGATTTTCGTAATCAATATAGTCAGTTCAGTATTATTCTTCCTGGAAGTGAGATTCCAGAGTGGTTCACCCATCAGAATATGGGGCTTTCAGTATCAGTCAACCTGCCTCCAGATTGGTATAATGATAAATTCATGGGTCTTGCTATATGTGTTGTTGCCAAATTGTTTCCTCGCACCCCATTATGGACTCGCAGGCACTCAATGAAGACCCCAATTAATCCTATTCAACTCGAAATAACAAATCATGATCATCAGAAGCTTACTAGTCAAACGTTCCTATATAGGAGAGGCAATCAAAGAAATGTTGATTTGGAACATGTATGCATGGGATACCTTCCATTTTATTGTATGTGGGCTCCAATACATTCAAATTTTAGCCCACAGAACTGGTGTCAGTTGGAGGTTTCCATTCCTGGCTTTGAATTTGATAAACAAAGACGCGGACTGGAGGAAAACAAGGTGGGAATCAGACTAGTGTACGAGGAAGATGTTGGAATTATGGATGAAACAATGTTGGTCAGAGATTCAGACAGCTCTCAATCTGAGAACTCGAGGCTGTTCGATGCAGGCTCTGAGATAATGGCCGACTAAATGGAACTATATCTACTTGAACAATATAATCAATGACGTGTTGTGTCAGATCATCGACTACAACCTATTCTCTCCATCTTGGCTCATTCTTGGTGAGTCTAAGTCAAAACTTAACCTTCTTAACAAAGTTCTACTTAGAAATCTGTTAAATTTATAACCAATATTTTGTTTCTAACATAGCTAGCTAGCTACACCAATTTCATCATAACAATTTCAGCTACCAACCAACCACTGGCTCTTATAGGACTCGCAGGATTGAACAATTTAAGATTGCTGGCCTGATTGGATCCCATGTAAAGACCAAAAAGTCATGTAATTCAGGTTTTTTTCTGTTCAATTTGATGTGATTTGACTTACACTAAACAATGTTTGAGAATAATTCAAAGTGTAGGATGGTGAATCAATATAACCCGATGAGTCTGAAGTCGAAGCCACAGAAAATTGGCAAGTTGATGAAAAGACTGACACTCAACTCTCATAAATCACAAAACTATTGAATTACTTTTAAAAAAACAAAAAATTAATTGTTTTTGAAGATTTTGATTTAACTAAACTAAACTATTAAAAATGATTTTTAATTGAATAAAAGAAAGTTTCGAAACCAGTTGTTATAATCAATTGCTTCACTCGAAATTTCAACGGAGGTTTTAATAACTCAAATCATCGACTACGTCATGAGTCTTTGATTCAGAAGATTTAGCAATGTAACATGAACTCTTTAATAATCAACCTTGATTTGTAATTAAATTAGAGTTATAGATTTATACCATCAATTTTCGCAATATCTATAACATGTGCATAAATATTACCAAACTTAGTAAAAAATCTAAGTTTTCATAAATATCTAGGGTTTGGTCACCAAAAATTTAGAAGAAGAAGATGAAAACATTAAAACCCTAATTACCTCTATTGTTCTTCCGAGATCGTCAAGCAATCTTCATCATTGATCCCAAGATGAAATTTGGCTATTCAACACCATTATAGATACACAAATATATATATTGAAATTGTTTTGAAACTATGGGATCCATTTACAAAGTATTGAAAAACTATGAATAATTCACTCTATATCTCTCCAAAACTGTTAAAGAAAACCTAAAACTCATAAAAATAACAATAACCCTAAAATAGGCTTCAATCCCAGCTTTTATAGATGTGAAAACTGCAAATTCACGTACCGCGTTTGAACGGCTTGGCGACCTGTTCGAACGCACGTTACAACACCGTTTTAACGCACTTCGAACGCCATGTTCAAGTTATAGAATCTTTAAACGGCCATCAAACCTGATTCAAATGGGATTTTATGCTCTCTGAATTTTCTAATGCCTACAGACCCATTCGAACGCTCTGTCGTACTGTTTAAACTCCTTTCCATTGCATTCGAATGCCCATTCGAATGGCCTCAAGGCCTGTTCGAACGACTTTTCACTTTCTTGTCCAATTTTGTCCTCTTTGCATGAGATTCTTGTTTACAATGAAACAAACTAAGTTAAAAACTAATTAGGACTAAAACTACATAAATACTCATACTCTGGATCTAACAAGGAACTAGTTAAGACATAATGATTGTACTTTTACAGTACAATGACACCCCCCAACTAGCTTTTTTCTATTCCCTAGCAAAATACTAAAAACTTAAAAAATAATCTTTCCTTTCATAGGAGTCACGAGTGCATTTAGCATATACACAAAGTCTTTAAAGCTTTAAGTTATCCTTGGTGGACGAGTAGTGTTTCATAAGGTTTTTTTAGTGATGGTACCTACAAACATCAATTCAAGTAATGTAATCAATGATAATGAGAGTAATTGTAGCATACAAAAACTTCCTTAAGATAATTCTCAAGTTACCCTATATCCCGAATCATGCAAAGTTAAGGCATAAAGCTATAATAAATATTCATATAAGAATGTACTATCAATGTAATATAACTCGAATATCTCATGCTCATTCAATCATATTGTCACGCTCAGATTTTTTGCACTCGAGGAATATGTACATAAGCGGAAAAAATACTGTACTCTCTTGTTAGAACTCACCCTCCTAGAAGAATGAGTGCGACTAGGTTTGAATTGAAAATTAATTTGAATTAAGGGCTTTTAGACAACAATTTGGAGTCGTCACCTAACTTGAGTCGTCACCTATCTACTTTAGAAAAGAATTTTTAGAAAGACATGATGCAAGATATGCAACTGCAAGAAAAAAGAGTTAGAAAATAGATTTGAAAAGAAATTCATTTTGTTGGGGTCTGCGGAATTTTCCACGACCTGGCTATAGTGTATACGCATACTACCAAAAATTTCGATCTGATTAGCATAGCCTAATCTACGTGA